>PVIR01014223.1:0-17320 GCA_004026965.1 Petromus typicus | reverse complement strand
CCAGAGTTTGGCAGGCAGAGGCAGGAGGATTGTTGTGAGTTTGAGGATGAATTCAGGACCAGCCTGAACTACAAAAGTGAGATCCTGTCTCAAAAAAAAAGTGTTAGGAAGCTGAAGGTTTATAGCTCATTGGTAGAGTACTCCACCTAGAAATGCAAGACCTGGGTTCAGTCCCCAATACCTCAAAAAACTGTTATTGGTTTATACAACTCATTACCTCTATCATAAACTTACGAAGCAAGTTTCCCAAACAAGAGAAAATATTGGATTATATCATGCCTGATACAGGCATCTTGTTTGGTTCCAGTGTCTTTTTTTTTTTAACTTTTCTCTTAACAATCTTTCTATGAACCTTCCCCCCTACTGGTGCCATATGTACTTTCCCTGTCCCCAGTTCATAGCAGTTTACTTGTCCTCCTGCTGTATTTCTTTCATGCTTCTGGATCTCTGAGACTGGACTCGGACAGCTAGATTTGCTACCATTTGCCAGACAAGATTGCCTATTTATCGTCACTAATTATTAACCAGTTGATAGGATTGAAAGAAAATTAAGAAAAGAATGATAAAACAAATTAAGGCTTCTCCACAAGAAGAAAGCTGATGGACAACTTAATAATAATTATCTAGCGCAAGACACTCATCTTCCCAGCAGGTGGGTAGTTTGCAATGGTTTCCTGAAAACGGAGCAGCCTTGGATTAGGGAGGATCAGAAAGAGAGTAACCAGTGATCCCTCCGAAGTCCATTCTGTGACTACAAACAAGCCGTGTCCTGTCTAGGTCTGTAATTATAGTGATGACAGCAGTTCTTTCTCTCAGCATTTGAGAGTGGCCATTTTATGAAAGAATGATATATTCATTGATAAAATAAACAGTGAATGACTAATAGACTCCACTAAGGTTACAAGGATAAACACAATATGGTCTTGTTCTTCAGTGATTTCATAGACTACAAAAGAAGAAAAGCTTATACATAATAATTCGCAGTTTGTTATGATTAGTTCTATGCTTGTCTGAGTCAAATGCTCAGGGAGACAGAAGGAAGGGTATTGTTAGTCCCGGCTGGAAGTATCTTACCGAGGAGGGAGGGAGTTAGAGTTGGACACAATGGATGGATGGAAGTTCAACAAGGCGAGGTGGTCATGGGCGTCCTTTACCCTTGAGCACAGGGACAGCAGAGTCACGGAGGAGCAGCCGCAACTGACAGTTTCAGGGCCTGCTTGTCTCTTTGCCACTTTGTACAGCTGGATCTTAGAGTCCTTGGTGCAGAGATGCAGAAAGGCAGGATAGACCATATTTTTAAAGAATCTGTATATTAGGCAAAGGAATTCATATGATTTGAAGTAATACTGACATAATAGAAATTTATCTTCAGGTTGATATTTTGAAATCAAGTTTGTATTTTATAAATATCTAGAGTATGACACAGTATGACAGATGAGTTTGAGGGGGTAAAAGATGGCAGGAAGACAGACAAATTAGAAAGCTATTGTCAGTTTTCTTTCCTATCTAAGTTGGAAATTTGCACACACGCTGCCATCCCTTAAATAGATTCTCAGCAGATAGCATACTTGACCTGTTCATAAATCCAAGTATTGTTAAGAGTCAGAATGATTGTAAAATGATGTCTTCATCTCTTGTCCTTGGTATTAGCAGACTTATTTCATAGACCGTGTTACTTTATAAGGGAGGCCCTGTTCCTGCTTATTTTTATTTTTTTGTTCTCTGGGTGTGCATATCACTTCACAGGCTGTGTTGTAGGGTAAGAGGTAGATGAGTGTTGAGAATGATCGAGGTAAACTCTCCACTTTCCTGTAAGTAACAGTTCACCAGAAACTAAAAATTTGCTGTGATATATAAACAACTGATGCAAAACCTCCTCTGTCTGGCCTCCACCTGAGGAGGCAATATCCTTCTGCCAGGACATCCTAGGCCAAGAGGCAGCTCAGTAGGGGGCAACTCCTGTAGCACAGAGCTCACCACAGTTATCCAAAGAACCCCCATGTGGCCCTGTGTCTCATGCCCTGCTTCTGTTCCTAGGACCTTGACTATGTCAAATTCTCTCTTTTTTTTTTCTTTGTCCTTGAGTTTTTTCTTTCCCTCCTCTGTTGGCCATATCTGACCAACTGTATCATAATCACTGCAAGCAGATTCTGTGGAGAGTTCAGCTTTCTGTAGCATGCTAGTGATTGTCAGTAGTCTTGTGCTAGGGTTTCATTTCCAGCTCTCCCTGGAAAGGGGTAGTTTCCTCTCTTATCAGCTTATTTTTTGTAAGGACACCTGCCAAATTGATGATATTACTTATATGTAATGAGGGGAGAAAGGGCTGGAGTTGAGTGAACTTCAAATTGTTTTAGCTTTACCTGTAAGTGGGTTGATTACTATAAAAACAAGTCAATATAAATACTCATGATTCTTTAGTTGAAAACTAACTGGATCTTGCCGCTCGCCTGGGTCACACGCTTCCTGTTCCCGGGGACCAGTGTGGCTTCCGTTTTTCTCTAGGTTAGGTTTCTCAGTGTTTCCCGTGTAACTGTACAGAGACTGTCCCCCGGCCCGTGAACTCTGTCCATTCTCACTTGGAGGTAGTATTTCAGAACACTTCCTTCAGGTCAAAACGTGTAAATAAGAATACAGTTTATTCATATACAATTTTAACCTTATTCTTGTACATAAATATTTAAACTTAACTCACTTTTTAATTTCCTAGCCTGCACATAACACAACATACATAACACAAGTGCCATATATATTTAGCCCTTTTGAGTCCGCAAAGCATTTACATTTTTCCTTTCTAATTCCAAAATAGTCCTCTGAGGTAAGCATATTTTTTCTTACTCAAAGACCTTTTTGCCACTTTCACCTTTCCTTACAGTATAGAAAATTATTCCTTGCTGATGAACTGCTACTTAAAGGGGAATAGAAAAGTTATCTTGATCATTCTCAACATTGTGCTGCCTCTTACCCTACTACATAGCCTGCGATGTGATGTGCATACCTGCAGGACAAAAATAAATTAATAAATAAAAAGGAATTAGGTCTCTATTATAAAATAACATTGTCTAATCAAACTTCAATCCCGAAAATTAAAATTTGTGGCCCAGATAGATGAAATCAATGACCAGTGTCCTCTAATAGTTCATGAAGAATTTAGCACTGGATGGATTTTACCACCTTGTCCCTAGGAAACGATGTAGTCTGGAAAAAACAAAGGAACAAAACAAAGCAACAAGAATATCCACTGGTCCATGGCTCGCAACGGATGTGCTACAAAATAACTATGCAATATTCATTTCCATGCCAGTCACAGAAGAAAAATAAAAAGTATGAGGGTAGAAACCAACATGGTGATTAGTTAGGTAAAAGAATATTCCTAATACCAATGATGCTATTTATTCACATGCTTCATAGACTATGTATGCTTACATTTCATATTTGTACTTTGCTATTTATTCATCTATCTGGGCCGCAGATTTTAATTTTCTGGCTTGACATTTGGTTAGACAATGTTATTTTACAATAGAAGCCTATTTCATTTCTGTTAATGCCCAAGAAGCCATTAAGAATTTTCTTTCAGCAAATGGCTTCGACTAAGAAAACTGAAAGTCACTAACCCGATGTTCAGCTGTGAGATCACATCCACATTTCTCACCAACGATAAGGGATGTCGGGAACCTCACTATCTCCCTGTACCACACGGGGGCGCGCTGCTAGAGGCAGGTGCTGGCCACATGTGGGGTCTGTTGCTTATCGCTCACAGAGACAGTTGGCTGTTCTATGGTCGCTGTGTGGAATGTGTTTTCACATTCTGCTAGACTTGGGAGTCACAGGGCTGGATCCCACTGAAGGCACCACTTGGAGGACATTAATACAAAGTTCTAAACCCCAATCCCCACAATCTCTACAATGAAAATAGTAACACTTATTTCCTAGGGCCATCGTAAGGGGAAAAAAGATAATGCATTTAAAGTTCTTAGCATAGGACCCATTAGCTAGAACATACCAGAAACAATAGTTATTATCAAAGTAATTATAGTAATTATCAATGTGTACTCATTTTATTCTTATTTATTATTAAAATCTATCCATTTCTTTGCTCATTTCCTCCAATTTTTCTTTCATCCTTATAATAGTCCTAATTGAGGAACTATGCTCAAGGTCTTTGAAATGGTACCACATTTTTTTACATAAAGGACACATTTTTAAACCTTTTTCTTTTTTTTTTTTTTTTTTTTTTTTTTTTTGAGACAGGGTCTCGCTTTTGTGGTTCAGGCTGGCCCTGAGCTCAGCCTCAAACTCACATCACAATCCTCCTGCCTCTGCCTCCCGAGTGCTGGGATTACAGGTGTGAGCCACCACGCCCGGCACTGTGGTATGTGGTACTGGTTGCGGCTGGGTGTGGGGTCTCCACACCCAGTATTGTTATGTGGTTACCGGGGAATCGAACCCGGGCCCTTGCGCTTGCAAGACAGGCGCCAGAACCACTGAGCTAACTCCCCGGCCCCTTAAACCTTTTTCTTGAGATTAACCCACACTGATATTTTCTGATATTTTTGTGACAGATTTTTAATAGTTTTCTAGATTTTTAAACTCCTAAATATGAATGATTGTTGCTAAGAAGGGAGAGTAGATTTTTAAAAGATATAAAATTAAACATAATTTTTTAAAGATCCAGTTGGTTTTTCAAACAATAGTTTTGTTGATAATTTTACTCAGTAACCATGGAGTTACCCAGAAAAAAAAAGTTTCTACAAAATTAGAAATAATTGGGTTAAAAATAGGATCTGCATGAAACAGGAGATGTGCTGAGGTTCACTGGGCACTTGCAGTGTCTACCCTGTCAGTGCTCCGTGTGCAGGGCTCACTGCTCTGGGTTTGTTTAGTGACCCCCACAGAGTGACTGCTGCGCTCGACAGGCTCCATCAAGAGAGTGCAAGTGTGTCTGAATAACTGCTAGGAGAATAGGTTTCTAATATGTTTTATAGGTAAAGAAGAAAAGGATTGAATTTTATCTCAATATTTTAACAGGTTATAGGACAGAATAACTCTCTCTCTCCTTTTCTCTCTCTCTCTTTCTCTCTCCTTAAAGAGCCATTTTCAAGAGTCTAAACACTAGAACTTCTAAATAAGAAAAACTTCTTAAAGTATTTATTGAATTCTATCAGGTGGACCTAACATTTGGACATGTCATATGACTATTGACCCTTAAAACACTCCTTTAAATACTGCTAACAAAGCACTTGTCCAGGAGCACACAATACCATAAAGCAAATCTTGACTTCCATTAGTGCCAATTCATGATTGCAGCGATAATTGTGAAGTAATCACATTGATTTTTGTGTGTGTTTTTAAAAATACTCATTAGGGATACTGTGCCAGAATCTAAGACAAAATTTAAATAGATTATAGCTGAACAAAGGAGATTTCTGTTTATCTCCCAACAAAACAGAAAGTTAACCAGTAAGTTATACTTTATGTAATATAAATATTCATTAATATAAAAAATGTAAAAAAATTTAAATGAAAGATATAATGCAAAATAAAGCTTTCAGTATAGTTTCTTAAAAGACACGGCGTCTGTGTGCCTTGTTAAAAGGATAAATAGCAGAAGTGAAATATAAGGACTCAAATGTTGCTGGTAATCTAGTTACATACAAAGCATAACATCATTAATTAAATATCCACAGAACTAACTTCCTTTCTACAGTGAACTTTTTAAAAACTAAAATGATTTAATTACATAATAAAATATCAGTGTCCTTGCCTGTGTTTTCTACCGGACTGCCTGGCGTATTCCTGTGAGGCTTGTGAGCAATGAGAAGGGACAGGAAGAGGAGAGGAGAGGACATGGACTAGACACAGAAGGTGCCTCAGTCGAGTCCACCTCTCCCCCACAAGCCTTCTTCCCGAAGAAGGCTATGTGGTAGATATGTGCCGTCGTCTGTCACAGCCATATTAGTGACACCTGAGTGAGATGAACAGCTCCAAATAAAGGAAAAGTAGGGCAAGGGGCAATGTGTGGAGCTGGTGAAGAAAGGTCAACAGCCATCTTCTTCTTGACCTTGGAGATGACAGGGATTCTTCAGGTTCAGTATGAGCTTATTTTAAAATGCGTTGGAAGTTCAATATTTGAAGAAAAATATGTCTTCTTGGTCTTTATATTGGTGTGTTACTGTCATAAACAAAATAGATTTGGAGGAACTTTAGTTGTATAGATTGACAGTCAGCCCTTTATTTACTAAGTATTTGTGGAACATTTTTGAACTTTGGGGCTAAATATATAGCAGTTAACAACAAAACAAGATGAAGCAACAACTCTTTCTTAGCACAAGTATATTTTAGTAGGAGAAAAAAATGATAAAACAAATTCTAAAGAGAAAATGGTCACTTCTGTGTTATAAAACTGAGGCAGGGTTGTAATTTAAGATGGGTGATCAGGAAACACTTTCTGAGAGGAAGGAATATATGAATAAAAACTTGAAAGAAGTAAGTGCAAGAACGAGAGAACAAGCCCTATGGACATGTAGGGCAAGAAACTTTTATGGAAGAGACAGAGCCCTGGGTGATTTAAGTTCTAGTAAGGAGATTGGCTGGCTGGAATGTGCCAGCAAGATGGCAGGGGGAAGAACAAACACCTGGTAAAAGGGAGATAACATTTACAAATTTGGAACTGAGGTTCAGACTAACCGGTCTGGTTTAGTTCTCTATTAGATATTTAAGTAAGATATTTATATGGGTCTGAAGTTTGGAATGAGGACTTGGCTGTTGATAGAAATCTGAATGTTATCATTATAGAGGTAATATCTAGTCACAAAACTGTCGGGTACTCAAGGGAGAAAAGAAGACAGCCCAAACTAATCCCTCACAGCTGTACCATTAGGAGGCCAAAGAGAGAAGGAACTATATTTGTCATTTATAGAACAGATAACAGAGGAACCTCCAAAGAACAAAATTGGAAATAATGAATTGATATTTCGAGACAGATTTTGGGTTCAATACTGAAAACTATTTCCAACAACTAATCCTGTCAACAGTAGGAGGAGCCATCCTGCCCTGCTTAGGAAGTACTCACAAAAAGAGATGGACTCCACTGTTGGGATCCAGATCTATCAACAGGGTTGAAGGAAGCATCCTGTTGACTATTGCCCAGTAGATATGGAATTAAATAATCACCACTTACCCTGTATGTGTAAAACCAATTGAAGATTATGGAAGCCATTTAAGTCAAAGTTTACCAATTACACATTGGCCTAAATGGCCAATAAAAGTAAGTCTGAAGAGATTTTTATCAATATCATTCTCAAATTTCTCACATTCTTTTTAAAGATAGTCTTTTAAGAGCCAGGGATTTAGCTCAGTGGTTCCAGCACCTGCCTTGCAAATGTAGGGACCTGGGTTTGATCCCCGGTAACCACATATAACAATGCCGGGTATAGTGACTCACACCTACCAGCAATCAGTACCACATATCAATGCCAGGCATGATGGCTTATGCCTATAATCCTTGGACTTGGGAGGAAGAGACAGGAAGATTGCTGTGAGTTTGAGGCTAAGCTCAGGGCCAGCCTGAACTACCAAAGCAAGACCCTGTCTCAAAAAAAAGATAGTCTCTTAATGTAATAGCAAACTTTAATTTCTGGGTCTCCATGCTATAAGCTGTTTTCTCTTTCCATGTCTATAACTGTAAGACATTATCCCCAAGAAGAGAGCCAACTATACAGAAGATTCACAGTTCTGTGAGAATTCAGCTCTATTATTGTGTATGTGCGGGCGGCATGAGGGAGGAAAAGAGGTCAAAAGGAAGAGGTGATTGATGGCAAGTGGGTAGAAGACTTGCTCAAAGTGTATTATTTTGGCCCTCAACACCCACAAAATGTTCCGTTTTAGAATGCAATTACAGCAAGAATGTACATTAAATAAAAACAAGAAGTTTCAAAAGAATTATTATTGATAATCATCGGTCAGAAACATCGTCAGTCCCTTAGAGAAGAGCACAGTACTTGCCAAGGCGAACACAGAACTTGTACTGTGAGACTCTGACTTGTACGTTTTCATCTCTGTTCAGAAAAGATTCTTATGTAATCTGAATAGTGAGATGAGCTGAGTTTATTTATACTGTACATAATCCCAAAACGTTGAAAGGCAACTTTTTAACAGTTAATAGTCCTTTGCTAGCATTCATCACAACTTTGAAATAACCAAGAGAGTTGATCTGATTTAGATTTGGAGAAAATTGCAATTATCTCAAGATGGGAGAACTCGATGGAATTGCATAGAAGTGAATCTCTCAGACTAATAAAAATAAGTTTTTCTCCTCCACCCCAGTCTGTAAGAAAGCACTAAGTGTTCTCAAATGTTTCATTTTCTCTTCAAGGTATTATTAAGAATATAAAAACATAAGGTGAAGAAAAAGACCATGTTTCTCTACCCATTGACAAGACATATACAAAGAGAAAAATCATACAATTGGTGTGACAAGCTAGACTCTTTTAACAGCGGAATGAAAAACACGAAGTGGGAGTTGGGTTGATTGATATCTACTGTGTAAAAACTCAAGAGCATCTGAAGATGGATGTGACTTCACAACGTACAGCATATCACTGTGTTCCCAAACATCCTTGGAACTTTTCCATTTTCCTCTCCAGTGGCAGAGACTTTAGTTACACACTCTGCCCCACATACTTTCACAGGATGACCTTCATAGAACTGAGAGTGTTGTGAGACTCACGGTCATAAACAGACAAGGCTGTTGCAGGCCAGAGACCTCATGCCGTTCCTCCTACCCCAGCCCGAGCCATCCCCCCAGGAATTCAAGCATGTTCCACTCTGAGCTGCGCATCCTCTTCTGAGCCCATAGCAAATCAGACTGGGGCATCACCTTCTAATTTGTGTCAAGACAAAAAGGGCATAAACTTTAAACAGGTGGTAGGTGCTCCTTTCCTAGCAAACATAGCTACAGATAGACAAAGGACCACCAAAGGCCCACATGCCAGGAAAAGCACCCGGTTTGGGGTCTGCCCAGCTGCGAGTGCTGCTTCTGCCCTGAGGCAGCTTTCCGAATGCTTTCTCCATAGGCCCCCATGCCAAGTGAAGAATGGAAGGGCAGAGAATTATCATACACTGTCCTGTGGACTTTGTAGATACATCGCCTCCTCCTTCCTCGCTTGCTCCTTCTTTGGAGGCAAAATTTAGAGATGGCAAACGCTGGGTTAAAGATGCAGTGGGTGTGTCGTGGGGAAGATGACTGGGTATTGAACTCAGGACGTTCACTCTGACCTACACCACTGGATCTTTATCTGTTGAAACAAGGTCTCACTAAAGGGCCGGGGATTTAGCTCAGTGGTTCCAGCGCCTGTCTTGCAAGCTCAGGGACCCGGGTTTGATCCCCGGTTAACGACATACAATACTGGGCATGGAGACTCACGCCCAGTAGCAATCAGTGCCACATACCACAGTGCCGGGCGTGGTGGCTCATGCCTGTAATCCCAGCACTCGGGAGAGAGAGGCAGGAGGATTGCTGTGATGTGAGTTGGAGGCTGAGCTCAGGGCCAGCCTGAACTACAAAGCGAGACCCTATCTCAAAAAACCTAAAGAAATTTTTAAAAATAAAGAAACAAGGTCTCACTAAATCGCAGAATCATTCAAGCAGGACTCGAGGCTGCAGTCCTTCCGCCTCCACCATCTAGAGTGCAGAGATGTTGCCGACTGAGGCAGGGGATTTTCAGAGGTCCCAGAAAACTCTGGATTCAAGGCATCCACTACAGTGAGCCACTGCACAGTGTTTTCTCCCCTGCTCACAGGAAGGCTCGTTCTGTACAGTCAGATTCCAGCTCTTTTTTCTTTCTTTCTTTTTTTGAGACAGGGTCTCGCTTTGTAGTGCAGGCTGGCCCTGAGCTCAGCCTCAAACTCACATGACAGCGATCCTCCTGCCTTTGCCTTCTGAGTGCTGGGATTACAGGCGTGAGCCACCATGCCTGACACTGGTATGTGGTGCTGATTGCTGATGGATGTGAGTCTCCACACTCAGTATTGTTATGTGGTTTCTGGGGAATCGAACCTGGGTCCTTGCACTTGCAAGACAGGCACCAGAACCATTGAGCTAAATTCCCAGCCCAGATTCTGGCTCATTAGGCTGTGCATAGGTATTTTTTCCTATATGCTTTGATTATTAAAGTGAAAGCAGAGGAGAAATCTGAAATAAATACAAAGAATTTCTTACTGCTCTACTGGTAGTCTAGTGTCTACCTGTCTTGCAGGAGATCACTATGCCTAGATCTCCCTGCACATCTAAGCCGGGCTCCAGCCAACCGGCTTCCTTCAGTTTCTCCAATGAGCCTTGCTCCTTCCTGCCATGAGGTCTGTGCATAGGCGTTCAGTCAAGCTGCACTTCTCTTCTCTCTTCCCCAACCACTGCCCTCTCCCCTTTTACCCAGAAAATTTTAGCCTTTCTTGTCTCAGATCTAACTTTGCTTCCTCTGGTCATCTTTCATGGTGGTCTCCGTGACCAGGCCAACTCCTCTCAAAGTCACTCTCCTTCCAAGTACTTCAGTTACTACTTTGCATTCCTAAATGTTTTTTGTTTGTTTGTTTATATTTGTTTGTTTTTGAGACAGGGTCTCACTTTGTAGTTCAGGCTGGCCCTAAACTCACTATGTAGCCCAGGCGAGCCTTGAGCTCACAGCAGTCCTCCTGCCTCTGCCTCCCAATCTTTCATGTTGTTTTTAAAACTAACAATAAGTTCCTGTTATGGCTTAGATATAAAAAGTCCCACAAGATCTCATGTGTTCAGAGGTGGGACTTAAAGTGATTTGAACATCCGGGCATCTTACTGATCAGTGGATTGATTTGATGAGGTCACAGCAGACTGTGCTGGTAGAAGGTGGGATCTTGGATTTGGTCAGAAAAGATGGGTCCTGGGGCATGACCTGGGAGGGTATATTCTTGTTCTCAGCTCTTGCCTCTCTCTCTATCTCTCTCTCTCCCTCCTTCCCAACTACCATGAAGCAAGCAGCTTTCTTCCACTATGCCACTCCACAATGCCATTTATGCTTTAAAGCCAACTAACCATGGAGTGAACCCTCTAAAACCGTGAGCCAAATAAACCTTCTTTAAGATCCCAGGGTCCAACATTTTGTCCTAGTGACAGGAAAGACACTGATACGCTTCTGAGAGTATTGTGTAAGCTCTGTGAGAGCAGAGACTTGCTCTCGTTATCTTCTCTTTACACGCTCTGCGGCCTTCCACAAGTACATAGTAAATACCTGGCAGTTTAATAAGTGAACAAACATCCTATTTTACTTATCTTAGTTTCCTTCAGATTTGTTTTTCTCAGAAGAGTAAAGAGCAGCTTGAATAATCTTTAGATAAAGAATGTGTCACTGAAATTTTGAATCTACAGTTCATAGAGGGTATTGATGAAATGAAGTTACAGTTAATGACCAAAATGCTTCTTTTATATTTGCCCTAAGACATTAGGAAAAGAGGGAAAATGTAACACCAGTGATCTCTATAAATGTGTCATTGGCCATACCTGATGTTTTTAATTTCAAAACCATCACCAGATGGGACTATGTAGATTTCATTTAGTAAAATAGAATTCATTGCAATCTCTGGAGCAACCTTAAATTTATAGATGCTTCCATATTACTATCACTTTTAAAAGTTGTTTCATTATTCTGTGTAATTAATATGCCTGAAATGACCTGGTGGCAGGGGATAGACAAGGAAAGCTGTTAACCTCCTTGAGGCTCAGAAGCAAAGAAAGAAAGAGGAGAGGCTGAGGTCAATATATCCTTCCAGGTCCTTCCCCTTGACTAGCTTCTTCTGACCAGGTACTACCTCCTAATAGCACCTTCAGCTATGAGCTCATCGGTGGGTTAATCCCTCTAATGTCTATAGGACCCCATGATCAGGCATTCTTCTGAAAGCCCCATCTATGAACACAGACTTTTTGAAGACATCCTAGATTTAAATTATAATGTTCCACCTCACCCATTGAGCTTATGTTTAACTCAAATGCAAAAAGTGTCTAGCTCATCCCTAAGAATTATTAGTCTTAAAAGTTCCAGGGCCGGGGATGTAGCTCAGTGGTTCCGGTGCCTGTCTTGGAAGCACAAGGGCCAGGGTTCAATTCCCCGGTAACCACATACAATATTGGGCGTGGAGACTCATGCCCAGCAGCAATCAGTACCACATACCATAGTGCCGGGCATGGTGGCTCATGCTTGTAATCCCAGCACTCGGGAGGCAGAGACAGGAGGATTGCTGTGATGATGTGAGTTTGAGGCTGAACTCAGGGCCAGCCTCAACTACAGATGAGACTCTGTTTAAAAAAAAAAAAATTCCAGCTTTGCTTAAAGAAACAAGACTAAAGGCAATTTAGTTGTGAACTCCTATAAAAATAAAAACAAATTTTAAATACTTATAACATACAGTGGCATAGGATGAACATTCCCATTCCAAAAGGGAGGAATAGGAGATGTGAACCACGGAGGCTTGAGTGACCTTGCCCCATAACATTGCCAATTTCAACCATCTGTTTTGGTGGTAACCACATAGTGCCTGTGGCTTTTTTCTACAAATGAGCCATATTTCTGTCATCTGCAACTTCCTTGTGTCTGCACTGCATCTTTTTTTTTTTTTTTAAGGTTTTTTGAGACAGGGTCTCGCTTTGTGATTCAGGTTGGCCCTGAGCTCAGCCTCAAACTCACATCATAGCAATCCTCCTACCTCTGCCTCCCGAGTGCTGGGATTACAGGCGTGAGCCACCATGCCCGGCGCTGTGGTATGTGGTACTGGTTGCTGCTGAGGTGAGTCTCCACACCCAGTATTGTTATGTGGTTTCCGGGGATCGAACCTGGGCCCTTGTGCTTGCAAGACAGGCGCCGCAACCACTGAGTTATATCCCCGGCCCTGCACTGCATCTTTAACTTCTAGTAATTTTATGTATCAGCTTGCTAACAGCACATTGTTTGGACTTCTGAACCTTCTTCTAGAAATCTGAGTGAAAACTTTCCCACAACCTGTACATTCTTTGTGCCTAAAACACTCGGTACCATATGTATGATGTTAACATCTGCCATCTGGTTGAGCAGTAGCTTGGCCCTCCTTAGATCATGGCTACAGAGGCCTCTGTAGGTCTGGAGAGCCAAACCTGAATGAGCAGGGCACCCTGGATCTCTCCTTAAGGTAAAGTCTTTCCATAGAGTTTACCTGTTTATACCATTGAGCTTGTGAAGGGTGCATCTAGCCATTTCCTGAGATGCCCTCAAGGTATCTTTCCTATCATGTTGATGCAAATACTTGACCTCTTTTTAGCGGTGCCAGACCACATCTACTTTTGTCCTAGCTTTATGCATGGCTTATTTTGGGCCAAAATTTAAGTTTTTCAAACTAGTATGTTTTACCATTTGCCTCTGATTCTCACTATAAATGTGACTAAAAGCAGTCTGCAATATCCATGGCATAGCCTGAATGTTGGGCTGTCTTGAAATTTCCTCCACTAGGTTACAATCCTTAATCCCAGTTACTGCAAAGACTCAAAACATGGGCAAAGCATACACAAGTGCCTTACCAGAATGAAACACACATAGACTGTAGTTTCCAAAGTAGTCCTTGTTCTCAATTAAAACCTCATGAGCCTGGCCGTTACTGTCCACTTTTCTTCAACATTGTAATCTTAGAAACTCAAGTAAGAATCACACTTCATGGTCTTTTTATAGCATTCTTGGACCCTTAAGCCCAAATAGTTGTTCTTTTTTTATTGCTATTGGTACATGTTTGTTGTATATGATTACATTCATCATCAAGAGTTGGTATGTAACCTGCATTTTTGAAGTTTTCTAAATTCCTCCTACACACCAACTCAAATGTTTCAAAACTCTGTAATCAGGTATAATTCCAGCAAGGACTCCCTTGTCCATTACCAATTTTCTGTCTTAGTCAGCTTTCTCATTGTTGGAATACAAAGCCTGACACAGGTAATTTAAAGGAAGAGAAGTTTGATTTTGTTCACAGTTTGGAGAAATTAAACCCATAGTCATCTAGTTTCAAGGCAACATTGGTGTGGTGGGAGGGTGTGGTTAAGAAGAGCGGCACACCTTGTGCTGGCCAGGATGCTGCATGGAGTGTGGGAAGAAATATACCTTTCCAGGCTATGGCTCCAGTGACCTGCCTCTTCCAGGCCTCACTTCTTAATGGTACACTAAACTATTAACGTATCAGTGGGTATAGCAGCCCTATGAGCAAATCGCTTTTTAAAATCCAACTTCTATACACATGAGATTTTTGGGAGATATTCTAGATCTAAACCATAATGACCATAAGGGAGCAGAGTTATGTCTGAGGACATTTAATATTCTGGAGACTTGAGGCACTAGAGCACCAGGTCCTGACAAGTATTTTGGAAAGCTGCTTAGAACCGCTTTTGATTCTTGGAGAAGGTTTAGATATACTTTACAAGAGTATCTATATTTCTGAAGAAGTATCTCAATAATTAGTACTTGAAAGTGCTAATTCTGTGTAGAATTTGCTTTACCCAAATTTTATATTTTGATTCAAATACTGTATGTTCTTCTTTTTTAAAGAAAATCTTTTAGAAGAGAAATTATGGAGGACAGGAATATTTTATATTTCTTTTGTCTCAATTATCCTCAATGTAAAAGTTTAGTCCTTCACACCACAAGGTTATTCACAGTACAACATAATGTCTTACAAGAAAAATTGCCTTTGAAGAGTATATTTGCACCCAGTGTTGTGAAGGGAAATCAGATATAGCCCTACTGGGTAAAAAATTCCTATACCTGTAGAATAGATCCAAAAGGTTCAACATGTTCATGCTCTTTGAGGCTCTCGGGCTGGAAAATAGGAGAAACTACGTGAGAAACACATGATCTTGCCAAGATGTCTCTCTGCCTAGCATAGATGAGAGGTTTGATGTCACTTGAGCCAACAGCAAGAGTGCCTGGTGGGCAGCCATTCTAGCAGAATAAATGGGAAATGCAATGGGTTCTACAAGTTCAAATGCTTGTGCTTGTCCTCTCTTCTTGCTTAGTTAGTAATCTTTTAAGAATATCACAGTGGGTGGTAGGTTAAAACTCAAATAAACTCAGAAGTCATCTAGTCCGAATCACTTAAATTTGAAAGGTAAAAAGCCAAAGGTTCCTCAAATGGAAAAGACTCTTCCCAATATATTTTTATACTTATGATTAAATGTCAGCATGAGCCTTGATAGCTTTCTAGATGACATAAGAGATCAGAATCACTGATGTGAAGACCCGACACAGAAAGAACTAATGCATACTAAACATGCGTGCTCAATATGCATGTGTTCAGCTCCCTGTCTGGAGCAGTTCCCGGAGACCAAGATGGGCAGCAGCTTCCCTCCCTGGAAGTGGCAGTCTAATCTGAGCTTCCTCTGCACTGTGCTAAAGTATGTGCAGTGGGAGTTCCCTGTGGAGGCTGTTGGGCTCAAAGTTCCATTCCGTGAGGTAGGGACTGGCTCCAGAAATGATGTTGGCAACAAGCATGTATTTTTTTTTTCAATTTTAAATTAAATCTTAAAAGAGAAACTTGGTAGCGATAACTCCACTGTAGATAAAAATTTTTCTGTGAATCCAGATACAGCCCCTTGAAAGGTACATCTTGCTGCATCGCACACTTTCATAGCACGCCATGGGCTCCTCATCTCTTACGCCTTATGTAACACAATTTCTATGGGGAAGAAAAAGCCCTGATTGATAAAGGATGGAGTAGAGAATGTGAGTGAAAAGAATCAATAGATAATCGACAATAATCCTACTGGTAAATCGAGTCCCATAAAGACAGCCTCCTTCCAGAACTCACATTGACAATCAACACTGAATATTTTGTTTCTAGTTGGTACAGATAAGGCATCAAGTTTATTTGTTTTTCCATCTCTGCCCTGGAGAAAGAGTGTGTCCCCAAGGGCTACCTCAGAGAGCTCTCAGCGCATATAAAGCATCACTGTCTCAGAGAGCCCAAGACACCTACAACCCTCGTGGAAAAGAGAAGAATGTTTTCTGTAGGCTGTCAGCAGACTCCTATTGATAGAGGGGGAAGAGACGTAACTCCCAAACCTGCTAGATGAACTCATGTGAAACATGAGTTCACCTTCTCTCAAATGAAAGAATGAATTCTAGGAACAACACAGGTTGAATAGGAAAAATCTATTGAAAGAAAGATAGTTTCTGTTTAAGAGAGACAGAAGTGAGAGCAGAAAATGGTTTGCCTGTTCACCCTGCTTCTCAAAGGTGTTTTTATGGGACAAATCCATGAAGTGAGGCAGGTACAAGAGGACAAAACTATAAGACCTAGTGGAAAGTTACAAGGTGGGCATGGTGTGGGACAAGACCATGATCAGTAAGATTACAAGTATAGTCACCCAGGTCATATTGATTAAATAAGGATAAGATGGGAAAAAAAGTCACATACAAGGAATTTCCCTGCTTACAATGTCAGTCACTACTATTCATCTCTAGGGGAAGTAATACCTCTTTTCTTTTGTTTTTTAATTGAAATCTTTATTGGCACATTACATATACACATCATGATTACACTTAACAATGAGAATTTGTACCAGTATATGACGCAACTTAATTCTCATTTTTTCCCATACCCCTACCCACCCTACCATCCCTGCCCATATATACATAAGCTTTGTTTCCTTTCTTTCTTGTTATAATCTCATTATTTTCCCCTCATTATTTACCCCTTCACCCTTTGAGTATTTTCTATTTCACAATATATAACATACATTCTAGAATTCATTTACATCTTAATTTTCTCATACCAGAGAAATGATATTTACACATCTGTGACCTATTTATTTCACTTATGAGGATGTCCTCAAGGTACGTCCACTTAAGTATAAATGATTCAATCTTGTCATTTTTTGTGGCAGAGTAAATACTCCATTCTGTAGAAAAAGCACAACTTTTTTTATCTAGTCTCCAGTTGATGGACATTTTGGTTGTTTACAAGATTATCTATCACAAACTGAGCTGCTATAAACATGGGTGCAGATATGTCACTGTGATATGAATCTTTTAATTCTTTTGTGTATATACCAAGCAGAGGAATAGCAGGGTCAAGTGGCACCTCTAATTGTAGTTTTTTTGAGGAATCTCCTAACTGATCTCCACAGGGGTTGTACAGTCTACATTCCCATCAACAGTGGAAAAGGGTTCCTTCTTCACCGCAGCCTCACCAACATTTGTTGCTGGCTAATTCTGAGATAGCAGCCATTCTTTATGGAGTGAGATGAAATCTTAGTATCTCACTCCTCTTTTCTTTTTTTTTTTTT
>PVIR01014222.1:0-40840 GCA_004026965.1 Petromus typicus | reverse complement strand
TGTATATTCCCTTGAACTTTCATTTACATAAGCTGTCCACATAATATATTTATCATATATATTACAAAAATTCTTGTTTTGAGTTCAAGTATTAACACTTAAACCCAGATATTAGTGAGTTACATTGGCACAATTCTTGATATTAACTGTAATCTTTTCTAAATTTAAAAGAAAATACCTAAATTCATATTTATTGCCCTAAATTCAAATTATATACTGCATAAAGAAAATGTTCTTGTCTAACACCACTCCCCAGTTTTGCTTGCTTCTCCAATCTTGAAGATAATTGATAATGACTGTAAATTTCTGATTTTATTATCATAATTTTTTATTTAAGTTCTTTATAAATTATTATTTTCAAGTTGTGTTATCTATATGCTATCAATTTTTAGTGTTTTTTTTTTTTTTCTGAGACAGGGTCTCGCTTTGTAGTTCAGGCTGGCCCTGAGCTCAGCCTCAAACTCACATTACAGCAATTCTGCCTCTGCCTCCCGAGTGCTGGGATTACAGACGTGAGCCACCATTTCTGGCACTGTGGTATGTGGTACTGATTGCTGCTGGGTGTGAGTCTTCACACCCAGTATTGTATGTGGTTACCGAGGATCAAATCCAGGCCCTTGAGCTTGCAAGACAGGCGCCGGAACCACTGAGCTAAATCCCTGCCTCAGTTTTTTAGTTTTGACTATCATAATACCAATGATCATGTTAGGACTAGGGTTTTTGTTTTTTTTTTTGGTTTTGGGGGTTTTTTTTGTGACAGGATCTTACTATGTAGCCCAGGCCAGCCTTGAACTCACAGCAATCCTCCTGCCTCTGCCTCCCCAGTGCTGGGATAACAGGCATGAGCCACCACACCTAGCATTGTGGTGTGGGATACTGATTGCTGATGGACTGAGTAACCACACCTGGCATTGTAGTATGTGGTACTGCTTGCTGGTGGGCATGACTCTCCATGCCCAGCATTGTTCTATGTGGTTACCTGGGATCAAACTCAGGACCTTGTGCCTGCAAGGCAGGCACTGGAATCACTGAGTTAAATCTTTGGCCCTAGGACTAGTTTTATATGATTATCACTTTCAGATTCAGTTTTTAAGTGCCCCCTTTAGAAGCACATAATATGTTATATTCACATTTAAATTGCTGAGTAGAAATATTACTATTTTGGTCTTTTTAGAAGTCAGGTATGTATAGTTCTCTCAGGATATCAGGCTTTATCTATGGCAAATACAGTCTTCAACAGTAAGTTGCCTTTTTGTTGTACTTCTAAATCAATTTATTTCTACAGTCATTGTCTTAGTCTGGGTTTGTGAGGGAATAGATTTAATATGGGATGCATAATTTATAGGATTATTTTTTTAATATTAACTTAAAAATTCAAATGCAGAAACTGGGAATTTAGCTCAGTGGTTCCAGTGTCTGCCTGGCAAATACAAGCTCTCAAGTTTGATCTCCAGTACCACATACCACAATGCTGGCCATGGTGACTCATGCCTTTAAGCCCAGCACTCAAGAGGCAGAGGCCGGAAGATTGCTTGAGTTCAAGGCTCACCTGGGCTACATAGTGAGTTCAGGGTTAGCCTGAACTACAAAGTAAGACCCTGTCTCAAAACAAACAAACAAAAAAACCCAGTTCAAGTGCAGATGAATGCAAGAGATCTGGCCATGAAATAGAGGCCCAGAGAATCCAGCCAAGAGCTTGGATTCCACAGCAATGTTCTGCACAAGTCCAGTTGAAAGCCTAGAATGCAAAGTCAATCATCCATGAGTCTAGCCAGTGGCCCAGAGCCCACAGCAGTGTCTCATGCTCATCCATATGGAGGACCTAACATCCAGAAGGACCAAAGGCCAGTGGTGGGAAGCCCAGCGTAGAAAACCTACCTGTGCTCATGGGGTGAAGGACTTGTGCCCCAGGCTGAGGGCTCTACACTGGAGTCAGACAGTGATGCTCACGGTGAAGATCAGACTCCCCTGATGAGAACAGCAGCCATTCCCAGTGACAGCGAGGACCTGAGCTCCTCCTCTGATGAGAATAGCCAAGTTTACATCAGGAAAACCAACCTCAACAAGCTTCTTCTAGAAAACCAAGAGACCACAGTCTTCCCCACCATTTCTTTTTTTATGCTGTTGGCAAGAGTCCTCAGATGGGTCTTCGATGCCCAGACCACCCTGATTCGGGTCAGTTGGGTGTTCCAAGATGATCATAATTTTTCCACCACAATCCACCCCTGGTCAACTTGATAACCAGACACATTTCCTTAAGCCATAGTCTCCAATGGCAGATTTGTGAAAAGTTAACATGTCCTGATCTCTTCAGATTTATATTAATAATTACACATATACAATTCTTATTGCACTCATGCACATGAATTAACAACACTTACTAACCAGTCTTATATACATCAACATTATATTACTATGTTGAAATCATAATAAAGAACTATTAAAATCACAATCCCTGCTTCCCATTAACTTTCACAACAGGTGTAGCAGCTGTTGTAGATGTCCCAAGGATGTCCTGCATCCAAATACACTCTTCCCTTCTGTCAAACCTTCTGTCAAAAGGTCTCAGGTCACTTTTCTATTTTCTTGTTTCTTCTCAATAAACATTCTCTATTTCATTCTTGCAATCTGTACCTCCATTGGAGCCTCTCCACTGGCTAACCACTTCAAATCACCCTGTTGATTCTCTCCACTCTTAACTTCCAACATGAATCTAGCCAAAAGGCCTCAACAGTAACCCGTCCAGCGTATCAACAATATACCGTACTGAAATTTTTCTGACACTCAGGCAGTGTTCCTAAACACAAGCAAAATGCAGATCAGCTTTCCACCAAAGCATATAACACACTGCCTGGGATCCAGCAGTCAATGCAGCCCTCAACAGAATTCCCCAGAGCCTCATCCTAACTGGCAGCATTTCCACAGTACTGTGATTTTCTGGGCTTTGACCAGTCGCCCCTACAGTGCGGCGATACCAGAGCTGCCTCTTTAGTTGGTCTCTCAACACTTTCCAAATTAATTCCCAAGGTTTTTCAGTGTAAGCCACAGGACCAGTTAACACCCGCAGTAATGACTCCATTTCTTCCCAAATTTCCATATTGTTACTTTTCTATTGTTGCTAAGACAAAACACTGAGCACCTAATGTTAAAGAGAGAAAAGTTTATTTGGCTTAAAGTTCATAGAGGTTTCAGTCCGTAGTTAGCTGGCTACAAGGCAGGGATGGTAAACAGACATCACAAAGGAGAGACAACGTGGCACACACAAGGTGGCAAAGACAACCAGGGACCTTAACAGCATCTTTCTGCCCTTTTTATCTACTCAGACCACAGAGATTAGGGTGGTGCCTAATCAGACACTCATGTATGGTGGTTTAGTAATAATAGGCCCTTTATGTTTCTATTTCACACCCTAAATTCATCCGTTTTTCTTTTTTTGAGAGGATTAAAATCGGGCCCTTGTATTTGCAAGGTAGGTGCAGTACCACTAGAGCTAAATCTTTGGCCCTGAGAGTCACCCACTTATGATTGCATGAGACTTTGGGGAATCATCTAGACCTAAACCATAACAGTCATTAAGATCTGAAGACTGTTAGTCAGATACAAAGTGTTATTTAGAGTTTGCACTTGAAAAGCACTTTATTTCATTAGAGTCCCAGATTATTGTCTTAATTTGCAGTTTGATGGATCTTTTGAGCCCTTGCTGTTCTGTGGGACAAGACTGGACATAGCAAGGGAGTGTCCAGGCAGGCAGTCTCTCCATCTGTCAGTCACTGTGAGTACAGAAATTCCTTGCCTTTCTAGATAAATATCACCACAGAGTCCAAAGATTATTGTGTATTCCTTATTACTTTGAAGTTGACAGTCCTAGAATCAAAAATGCAGCTGTAGTTTTACTTGGTGCTCTCACTTTACCAGTCTCGCTTTTAATGTCAGTATGCACATTTCAGTGAAACAATGCAGGCAAAGTTCTGTTACCCATTAATCCCAGCGCTCTGACTGTGCTCCTGTGAGGAACTGCCAAGATTTTGTTTTGGTGATTAGAACATAATTTATGTGTACATGGCCCTATGTTATTTATTTCATTGGCTAAATACTGTTAAAGCATTTTCTCCTAGGCATCGCATTTAATTCTCTCCTGGGTTTATTTTGAGTTCTCAATAAGGGCATTTGAATGTCTCCAGGCAGAGGGAAATGGGTGCTGTGCTGGGGATAAGGTTCAGGAATATTTAAGACTGCTATGCCCTCACCCCAGAAGGCCAACTTGGTGAAATTTAGCATTATTACAAATGGGAACTTGGCTGCTTTGGGGACTTGAGCGATTGTTGAGCTCACAGATCCTCTGGTATCTGGATGCCTCTCAGGCCAGGAGGAGAATTCCTTATCACAAATGGTCTGTGATACACACATTCTACCTAGGCCAAGCTCAGGCTTCCGTCCTTTGTGTGCTTTCAAAGTTCTCTACTCCTGGGTGTGAGAATTTAACACCTGTAAATGTTGAGCAAGGCAAGATACCAACTGAAGTCAGTACAATTCTTAGCCCTCGCTCCGACAGACAGCACTCTCCGGAACTCTCCTGACTCCTGCTCAAAGAAGGCGGGTCTTTTGTGCGAGTGACCGACTATACTCCTCAGGTCCCAAAGAGCTGTGGTCTACCTGCGCTTCAAAGCGAATGTGAAGACAGCCATCTACTCCCAAGTATTCGCCACTCCATTCTTCTGTTATTTTATAATGCTGATTAGCCAGGTGCATTTACGTGGAATTGCTGGACTCTGACTCGAGCGACAGTGCCTTTCTTGAGCCCCCGCCCCCCCACCCAGTACAAGGCAAATCTCCTTGGGATGCTAACCTTACATCCCTCCAACACTAACGGAGGAAACATTATGTCTCCACTTCCCTGGAAACACGCAAAAGTCTCGGGAAGGGCTGAAGTGGCCTTCTGAATCCCGCCTTAATCCGCCTTCTTGAGCTACCAGCCTTCCCCACCCTCCCTCCTCGGTGGCCTCGGGCCTGCGGACCTGGGCGGCGAGAGGAGGTGGCACTGCGGCGGGAGGAGGAGGCGGTGCGGCCCGGGCTGGAGGCGCTGCCGGGCTGCTCCGGCCAGAGGACGTGGCACAGCCGAGGACAGAGGGGAGGAGACTCGACTCCTCCCTAGGCGCCTCGGACGTCAGGCAGAGGCGGAGGGATCACAGATACGAGCGATGCACGGTTTGGCGGCGATCCGAGCGGCGAGAGTATCCTAACAGTAAGCAGCAGCAGTCACGCTCCGCACTTCGCTCTCACTCCCCAGCCACGCCGTACCCACCCGCAGGCCGGGCCCGCGTTCCTCCGTCCGCCGCCCGCCCCGGGACCGGATTTGTGGCGAGCGACAGGCGCGTAGCCCGCATGCGCAGAGGGAGCCGCGGGCGGACTACAGCTCCCAGGGCGGCCTCTCCGGCTCGGCGCCCGGCCGCGGGCGCCATCTTGAAATCTGATGCTCTGTCTCCCGGCTTTGCGTCAGCCTGGGGCGGTGGAGTGGATCCGGACAACCCACCCTGCTCGCTCGGGAGGACGCTGAGGACGCGGCGGCTGGCGCGAGAGACAGCTGTGAGAGGCATGGCAGGGTCGGAGCTCGGCTCGCGCCGCTGTCCCGCAGCATCCCCCTGAGGCGGCTCGGCGCCCGCCCGGGCCCGAGGGGCGGGGCTGACTCCGTGGTACCCGGCGGCGCGCGGTGCGAGGTGCGCTGCGGAGCGGGGACCCGGCCGGGCGGTACCGCCGGCGCGGTGCCCGGGGCGCGATCCGGAGGCGGTGCGCGGTCGCTGGCAGCCTCGGCTTCCGCTGGCAGCGAAGATGAAGGAGATTTGTAGAATCTGTGCCCGGGAGCTGTGTGGAAATCAGCGGCGCTGGATCTTCCACACGGCGTCCAAGCTCAACCTCCAGGTTCTGCTTTCGCACGTCTTGGGCAAGGATGTCTCTCGCGATGGCAAAGGCGAATTTGCCTGCAGCAAGTGCGCTTTCATGCTGGATCGGATCTATCGATTCGACACCGTTATCGCCCGGATCGAAGCCCTTTCTATTGAGCGTTTGCAGAAACTGCTGCTGGAGAAAGATCGCCTCAAGTTCTGCATTGCCAGCATGTATCGGAAGAATAACGATGACTCTGGCGCGGAGAGCAAGGCGGGGAGTGGGACGGTTGACATTTCCGGCTTACCCGATGTGAGATACTCTGCACTGCTCCAGGAAGACTTTGCATATTCAGGATTTGAGTGCTGGGTGGAAAATGAGGATCAGATGCAGGAGCAGCACAGCTGCCACGCTTCCGAAGGCCCTGGCCACCGACCCAGGCGCTGTCGAGGTTGTGCGGCTTTGCGGGTTGCTGATTCTGACTACGAGGCCATTTGTAAGGTGCCTCGGAAAGTGGCCAGAAGTATATCCTGTGGCCCTTCAAGCAGGTGGTCTACCAGCATTTGCACCGAAGAACCGGCATTGTCCGAGATTGGCCCACCGGACTTGGCAGGCACAAAGATGCCCCAGGACGGGGAAAGCATGGAGGAAGGAACACCTGGCTCCTCCGTGGAATCTTTGGATGCAAGTGTCCAGGCCAGTCCTCCTCAGCAGAAGGAGGAGGAATCCGACAGAAGCGCGAAGGAACTTGTGAAGTGTGACTTTTGTTCAGAGGAACAGGCTGCACAGCATGTGTGTAATCATAAACTGGAGCTAGCTCTTAACATGATTAAAGGTCTTGATTATAAGCCTGTGCAGAGCCCTCGGGGGAGCAGGCTTCCTATTCCAGTGAAATCCAGCCCGCCTGGATCCAAGCCTGGCCATAGTATGACAGATGGAGTCTGTTCCAATTTCCTTAACAGGTCGTTGAAACCCCTTTACAAGAGTCCTATGAGTTATCCGCTGGAGATTTCAGACCTTCAGGAGCTGTGGGACGATCTCTGTGAGGAGTACTTGCCACTCCGGATTCAGGTAGATGAAATGGCCTCAGGCTTCACCTGATTTCTGTTTAGATTTGAGGACATTAAACACTTGAGCCATTTAAACACTTGACTGTGCTATTTCCTTTTGTGTCTCATTTAGTTCAGTGTGTTTCACACTCAGATACTTGTTTTTTACAGTCTTGTTTGCAGAGTTACCAGTTGGCTTTCTTACTATCAACATTGTCTCCCTTGTAAGGCAAAAAAAATCCCAATTCATTTTTCTCCTATAAAAAGACATTTAATCTCACTCCTGGCACTAGAACTTCGACTCTTGCTTCCTTTTCATCTCTCCCCCTACTCGTTTTTGATTTATGGATAGTTTCTCCTCTGGCGTTCAGGGAAGGGAGTTCTCTAGTTAAATTCTTACAGCATTAAACATTCCAGTCCCCAAATGCTTCAAAATAATTAGAGCAGAAAGTAAAAGTTTGGGGAGAGCTTATTATTCACCAGTAAAACATTGTAACATCTGGGCAATATTTGTTATGATGAATATATCATTTGAGGATTAATGGTGATTTACTCAAGAGACTGGGGAATTCAGATATTGTCATCGAAAAATGTTAAGATCAAAACTGTACAGCCAGTTTTCCTATGTGAGCCCTGTTAGAATGTATTTGGTATTAAGAGTCACCCATTATATTCTTTTTGCTTTCTTTATTTTATGAAAAAAAATAAAATTTCATAGCAAAAATAGTTAATTACGGTGTGTATCATCTTCAAAGCAAAGTACAAGACAATTTTTGTACAAAATATGCTTACAGAAAATACATCAATAATAATACTTTCAACGAACTAAGGTAAACCGGTAGAATAAATGAAATAAATTAGGATATTGAAGAAGTTTTGAAAGAGCAGAGTATGTCATTTGAGGAAGATTTGAACTTCTGCCTACTTCCTATTTATCCCTCTTCTAGGTTACTCCTCAGTTTCTTAATGACTCCAGAATTGTATTTGGTCCTGAGTTTGAGCTCTTCATTTCTGTCAAATTGATTATAGACCACTCTTCTTAATTCAGCTGTGTAAAGGATAGCTGCTATTTTGTTTCTGTATCAGCAGTAAATGCTAGACTCAACTAACTTTGAAGAATCTCCTGGCAAATTCCATTTTTTACAAATTGTTTAGTGGTACCGTTGCAAAGGTGGACAGTGTAGAAGGCATTCTGAGGAACCCTGGTACTGGTTAACAGAATTCTAGAAATTTAGAGCTTGAAAGAATGAAGTTGTTGCTTGCCACATAAAATTTATGTCACTATAAAAACTTAAATAGAAAATAAAAAGAATTTTTAAATTCACACAAAGTTTGTGTAAAATAATTTACACAAAATTATCAGAAATATATGAAATGATCAGAAATTATATGAAACTTAATGAAAAAAATAAAGATTATGTACTATCATTTATAAAATGTTTAGTAATATATAAAAATATATATTTGTGTGTATGTATGTATGCATGTATGTGTGTATATATACATACATGTATGTATATACATACATATACATACATATATATATATATATATATATATATATATATATATATAAAATGAGTTTGTACTTATTTTTTTCTTGTTTTTTTTCAGTTGAGCTGGATTTGGGCCTAACACTATCTCTGTGACCAGATATAGATGTCACAAATTAAACAAAGTTTTCTAATATTTAAAAGTAGATTAGGCCTGGTGGATGGGAAGGAAGTTGTGGAAAGTAAGTTATTTTCTTCTTTCAAGTAGTAAATACTATACAAGGATAAAGATTTAGAGAGTTGTGAGGGATTTTTTTTTCCATATTTAATTAAAAAGACTATCCTTTGGTGCTAGGACTCTAAATTTTGGAGTTGGGCCAGAGTTTAAGGAACGTTTCATACAGTCGCTCTATCTGGAGTTGGGAAGCTCATGGTCTGGGTTACTTGACCCGTGTAGAAATAACACTTTCCAACATTTTCAGTTCAGACTTTTAATTCTGTACATTAAACCACATTTCCTGAAGTACATCAACTAATTAAGTACTTATTTTAAGCCAGTAGTCCTTTTTCGTAATTAAAGGATTCCAGGAAAATTCTTTAGAAATTTTTTGAATAAAATTATCATCTGAATGAACAGATACAAACTATGCTAACTATATCTTTGATCAAGACCTTTTAACTGTCAGTAAGTTTGGACATTAGAGCTTTAAAATAAGGAGTGTCACGTCTGCTTGCAGTGACTTGGCTTACATTCTGCGTATAGAATAATGAAACACTGGGATGAAGGCAAAAATAACAGTCCCTCTAAAGAAACATATTTAATCACTATGGTATTTTTTCTAATAATTGAGGATATGGGGGAACAGATAAATTGGGTTCTAAGTGTTTGTAAATAAAATGCGCATTTCAGTCTGAGCACTTGATCTATTGTTTATCTCTGACTTCCTTTTAAGCTGCTTAAGAGCTATTGTGCTTTAGGACAAAGCCCCAGCTCGTTGTCTCAGACAGATTGGTTTTTGTCTGTTCCTCTAAACAAATATGAAAAGAAAAGTAATGTAATTTTTTGGTCATTATCTTTTAGTTCGTTAAAAAAAAAAGAAGAAAATTTTCTTAGTTATACTAAAAATCAGAAGAAAATGTGTTATTCCAAAGAATGAAATTGTTCTGTCAGGTGATTTTGATTCCTTTGTTTAACACTCCACCTCCCTCCTCATATACATTGTTAAATGTCAGTATAAAGATTCTTCCTGATTGCTTGTCTTTTTTCTGTTTCCCTCCTTTGCCCCTCCTTCTCTCCTTTGTTTCATTTTCTTTCTGTTCTTCCTTTCTTCTTTTCTTTCTTGTATTAAAGAGCAGATCTTTGCTTCCAACCTTGTAATGCCAATGTCTGTCATCTGTTTCTGTATCTCCCTCATAGTTTAGCTGTGTTAAGTCATTCAGGACGTTTGGAAAGTGTAGTCATTAGGTACTGTTCAAAGATGAGGCCTTTAGTTTTATACTAGTTGATGGTTCTCATTTCTCTTCTATTAGGATAGAAAATTATTGAAATTTGAAATCTGTGACTCACTACTGTGAGGACTAAACTCTGCCAAGAAAAATGCTGTTAACTAAAAAGATCTAAATAACTGCCTTTTAACAGTATATTAAGTATTGAAGCAATTCCCTTTTTCTGATACTGGGTCAAGATTTTTTTTTTAACTGATTTTATTGGTACATTTTATATACACATTATGTTCACAGTTGACACTGAGAATTTGTACCAGTACATGACACAATTTAAGTCTCATTTTCCCCATTTCCCTGCCCTCCCTACAACCTCCCACCCCCATGTACATAAGTTTTATTTCTCTTTTTTAACCATCAAATTTTTTCTTTCCAAGGTTGACTTAATATAAATTACATTATCGTAATGACATGATCTTAGTAGCCAAGAATCTGGGGAATAATTGTACCAAATAAAAGATTACTAATTTTAGGCTCTATAAAATCTTGTTTGGAGTGACGAGTTTATGTACTTTGTACTTCGCAATTCATTATGAGTCTTGACTCACAGTAACTTACTAAGTGTTCTTTTGGCAGACTGTTATATGAAAGGACGTCTTTCAAATATATAACATAATGAAGTATTATAAGTGAAGAGACAAACACCTTCCATCTTTTAAGCCAGTGCTTTATATTGATAGAATTAGAGTCTTCCAGTGAATCTTCATGCCAAGATGTGTGCAAATGAGATCCAGATTCATTATGTACTGTCCTGTAGCATTCTGTGGCTTTAAGTTTCTTTATATGTGTGTGTATATGTATGTACATATATGTGCATATGTTCACTTGTATTCTTGTATGTATCTATATATATGGTCTTATTTCTAAGAGAGTAAATGAAGGATTAGAACACTGGACAAGGAATTGGGGGACAGACCTATTTTTGTTTTATTTTTAGTCTTATTCATTCAACAGAAACGTTTGATCTCTAAAGTTGGTTGGCATGGTCGTCAGTGGATTTATGGAAATGAAAGATACCAATTTGAGTGCATTCTTTTTAATTGGACCCTTTTCCTGGTTTCCTGTGTAAACTAGGACAAATTACTTACCTTCTATAAGTTTCACTTTCCTTATATATATAACGGAATAGGACCAGATGGCTAGTTTATAAAGTTTCCATTATAGTTCTGAGATTCATTGGTTTGAGGTAAGTAACTATATCTTATCTTCCCTGCCATTTTAATCTTGAAGCTATTTTATTCTGCTTATTGCAGCTTAAGTTTCAAAATATTTTATAGTAAATGTCATAAGAAAGGTATTTTACACTGAAGTAAGAAAAAAGCCAGATTTTATAGAGAATGTTCTATCATTAATGATAATTTTATTTATGAGTCAGAGTTGTTATATCTCTCAATAGTGTGACAATTCACATTGTTTCAAAGGAGAGTTCTTTTTATGCTCAAAACAACAAATATCTCAAATAATTTTTCTAAAAATTATTATCCTTTTTTCTCTCTCCCACCATCTACTGTACCAGCAATTCTTAACTGTACTTTCAAAACAAACCCAATCCATTTATCTCTCCTTCATTACTACCACTGATAAAGCTTCAGTTATCTCTGACCTCCCTCCTCACTGATGATCTCTTTCTGCTACTGGTCCCCACTGATCATCACCAAGGAGCAGCTAGAGAGATCTTTTGAAAACTTATATGTGCGATTTCTGTTTAAAAGCACTGTAGTCCATTCTTATTTCAGTTAGAGTGAAATCTACTTTCGTAGCTGTACTGTATGGGTATGGTATATGATCTGGGCCCTGTCTGTTTTTCTACTCCATGTCACTGTGTCCTTCACCCATTGCACTCTATCTTGAACTGCCCAGTAAGCCAGCTGCTGGCTAGTTTAGGTCACTGTTTAACGTGTGAAATGTAGCTAGCCCAAACTGAGATATGCTGTGAGTATAAAGTATACTGTACCTTGAACTTAAAGGACTTACTAAGAAAAAAATGAAGTGTTTAAATAGTTTTTATATTGATTACATGTTTATAATAGTGTTTTGGATATATCTGTTAAAATATCAAATTAGGCCAGAGATTTAACTCAGATGGTACTGCGCCTGTCTTGGAAGCTCAAAGGCCTGAATAGTACCTCAAAAATCAAAATTCAAATCAAAATTAAATTAATTTATTTTTTAGTTCATTGAGTGAAGTTCCTAGAAAGTTAAAAATTACACACATGCTTCACATGATATTTCTATTGGAAAGTGCTCTTCTACTCCATAGTCCTCTGTCTTTCATCTTCTCTCAGTCTTCCCTTTGCCAGATTGATCCTCTGTTGGTCTTTGTAGGTTAGCTCCATTTCATTCAGATCTCCATTGAAATGCTGCCCATGAAAACCTTGCTCTGATCAATACAGAGTTGCTCAAGCAGGCACTTTCTATCACGCTGTCCTGTTTAACTGCAGAGGGTTCATCAGTATCTGATATTTTATGTATTTGCTTTTGTATTAAGTTTGAAGAGAGTAATGCCTTTGTTTGACTTGATACTACTTCATCTCTGAACAGTGCCTACCATATAGCGGTCAGCAGGTGCACAGAGAGTGAATGAGTGGATTAATGGCTGCTGCCCTAGTAAGTGATAGTAAACATAAGACAGAACTGTAGATCCTTTTCACTCTCCTTTGCATGTAAATAGCAGTGAGATCTAGGCTCTAGAGGATTATGTCAGAACTAAGGTTCTTTTATGAGCTGTTCTATCAACATTTCAAAACCTGTGTGATTATTTTTGTTTCCTATTTGTAACATTTTTTAATGCCTCTGGTATTTTTGCCTTTAAGAATATAAAAATTTTTGACCTGCCAAATAGTACAGTTGGGGAGAATGGGCTTTACTAGCCATTCAAAAATAGGGATGGACTTGTAATGAGGACAACAGAATATCCAAGTTTATATCATTGTCCTGACACAATTATTAATTGAGCCCTTTCAACTCCTAAAAGTAGTTTGATGTGATTGATAAGTTAATAAATTATGTGGTCATGATAAAGGTAACAGAAGTCAGTATTTTCTGTCTACCAGCCTCCCTCTTTTTAGATCTGAGGTAATTTTTTCCTTTGGTTCAGATCCAGGGATTACACTTGTTGAGCAAAGTGCTGTACCACAGAGTTATACCCGCAGGCCCAGTTCAGGTTAAGTTTTTCTCTGTAGGTTCATGGTGTTACCACCTCCTCAGTAGACCAACTGTTTGCAGCTCGAACCGTACATTCATCAGCATTATATTCCTCATTGCTTCACATGGTACTCCACGTGTAGCACTTCAAGATATTAGAAAAGTTGACGAATTGTATGATTTTTTTCTAAAATCATTTTACTTCTGATCAGATGTTTACAGGAAAAGATTTAAGATAGCTGTGACTAGTCCTTAGAAGATGAGAATATTGATTTTATAACTCTTATGTGTGTGCATTTACTTATTTATTATGATACTGAGCATTGATCCCAGGGCCATTGTGCTGAGATAAATTTCCAGCCCTTTTTTATTCTTCATTTTGAGACAGGCTTTTGCTAAGTTAGTGAACTGACCAGATTGGACTCAGACTCGGCATCCTCTTGCATCAGCCTTACAAAGTGCTAAATTACAGGCAGGTGCCACCGTGCCTGACTTTTCCTGTTTTGTTTTTAATTTTTATTTAGAGACAGGATCTTAACTAAGTCTCTTAACTTTCTCAGGCTGGGCTCAAACTTGTGTTCCTCCTGTCTCTGCCTCCCACAGTACTGAGATTACAGATGTGTACCAGCTGAACTACAAAAGTAATAGAGACTGTTATATTACTTTACTGTCAGTATTTCTGCATATATTTCCTAAGGCAAACATTTAGTCATTATAAGCATTTTTAATAGAAACTTCCCCTTTCCTTTAACCTCCTCCAATTAGGTTTAGCCATGTGAGTGAGTTAGGCAGCATGGTAAAGGTGGAGGTGAGCCAGTGCTCTCTTTGAAAGGGACTGTTTCAATAATCAAATTGGTAAAATTTGTGCAGCAGCCGTGGTTGTCTGAATCTCTGACAAAAGATGCCATAGACTGCGCCAGGGATTTAGCTCAGTGGTTTGGGTGCTTCTCTGGTGAGCATAAGGTCATGAGCTCGATTCCTGGTACCAAAGGAAAAACAGAACAACAGTGACAAAAAAGATGCCACAGACATTTAAACACAAAACTTGTTGTTAATTACATTCGTCCTTTTGCTTTTTATAGTCTGTGCCTGAAGAGTTACTCAGACAGCAAAAGCCAAACTCAAACGAGAGTACTACAAGTGCACAGTCCATATCTGATTCCCACTTGGCTGCTCTTCAGGATAAAATCCAGCAAACAGAGACCACCAACAAGGTACGATCAGTTATGTCATGTGAAGGCCACAGAGTTTCCCTGATGATGTGACAGGCTCGGCCCTGAGTGTTGCCCTGACTCGAACTTGGAGGTGACAACTGTGGCCCTCTGGTGCTCTAGAGAATATTTCCCTTCAAAGTACAGTCCTACCCTTTATTTCTCGTGTAGATTTTAGTTGTTTACGCATAGCTCATAATTTTGGTCCCTTTTGGATGTGTGATTAAAGCTTGTTTACAGTCTTAACTGTATAAGGCACCAAAACCGGAAGTTTTTAGTTTTAACATTAGCTTAATTTCTCACTTATAGATTATGTTTGCTTAGAAAAATTACCATAATCTAGGATGCTGAGCTTCCGGCTTTGCTCAATAGCTGAAGCTTCTTGATCTTGTGTAAATGGTTCAGAGTGACCTGTGCGAATAACTCCATCACAGAGAAAGCACAGTGGATAAAAGTTGAATCCATTGAGTATTGAAGAAAGTATGTCATGTTTCCTGTTTGTTTGGCTTGAAACTCAAACGGTTACTACATGTAGGGCAAAATAATAAGGATGTGTTTTCTAGGAAGTACATCAAATCATAGATTGGAGGAAGGACTTTACGGTTGCATTTAAAGTTAAAATATTGTTAAAGTTAATATTGTGAAATAGAAAATATTTAAAAGGAAAAAAGGGTGTAGGGGTAAATAACAAGGGGAAAAAGAATGTGACAGTAATAAAGAAAAAGGAAAACAAAGATTATGTATATAGGGGGTGGGGGTTATAGGGCAGGGGGAAAGGAGAAAAAAATGAGAATCAAGTCATGTCATACTCTGGTACAAACTCTCAATGTTGAGTGCGGTGTTGATGTGTATTCATAATGTACCAATAAAGATTTAAATTTTTTAAAAAAGGTAGCATTGGCCAAACAAACATTTTTGCTGTTGTTCTGAATTCAGATTCTTCAAGACAAACTTCATGAAATGAGCTGTGAACTAAAGTCTGCTCAGGAGTCATCTCTAAAGCAAGATGGTGCAATTCAGAACCTCAAGGAAACTCTGAAAAGCAGGGAAAGTGAGGTAAGATATATAGGAGTCACAGACTGGTGAGGAAGCAGTTTGTTCCGTGGATGTAGATATGGTATCTAACATGGTAGCTATGGACTATTGGCATTAAAATGAAATTGGCCTGGGAAAATTGTAGGCACAAGATAATAGATTTATTTTCAGTTTACTAACATGTTTGGTGTTCCCTCTTTTCTCAGACTGAGGAGTTGTACCAGGTGATTGAAAGCCAAAATGACACAATGGCCAAGCTTCGAGAAATGCTGCACCAAAGCCAGCTCGGACAGCTTCATGTATGTGAGGGTCCCAGGGGGAGGAGAGACCACGGCTGGACATGCGCCTTTCTCAGTTGCAGCCTCTACCTTGTGTTTACAGTACTTGCTGTCCTTGTGACTGCAGTTTCTGCTCTCTTCTCAGAGCTCTGAGAGTCCTTCTCAAGCTCAGAAACAGGTGGCCCTGCTCGATCTTCAGAGCGCTTTATTCTGCAGCCAGCTTGAAATCCAGAAGCTGCAGAGGGCAGTAAGACAGAAGGAGCGCCAGCTGGCAGATGCCAAGCGATGTGTGCAGTTTGCAGAGGCTGCAGCGTACGAGCGAGAAAAGCAGAAGGAAGCTTCCTGGAAACATAACCAGGTAAATCATTAACCATCTTGCAGCCCTCAGTGCTGACTTTGCCCTGACAGTTACTTTTTATCAGGATAGTTGGTCTTGAACTGGAACCCTTGAGTTACAGTTATTTGTTTAATAGTATAACTCAGCCCAACATTATTACCATGTGCTGGACCATGAGCTATCCCCTAGAAATTCAAATACTACATGCTCTTTCCTTTTAAGTTACTTATAATTTAGTTTGAGAAACAGTTACATGAGCAGAATTCTAGTGTGATTAATACTGAGGAGCTGGGTATAGGATCCTAAAGGGATTTCTGAGAGGGACTGAGGAAGGGATTAAGGAAAAATTCATGAAAGATGGGATATCTAAGGCTGTTCCAGAAGGATGGGTGAAAGTCAGCTCCTTAGAAAAGTGAAAAAGAACATTCAAGGTCAAAGGAATGGCATGTGCGGTTAACCAGGTAATTTTTAAAAAACACACATAATTTTAAAGTGGTTCCTTATTAGCTTAGAGCTTATTTTCCCCCCTGTGGCTATAAAACATTCAGGTGTAAAACTAATTTTTGAAGGTTCTCCTTTGTCTGATACTTTGAAGGTTCCTGAATTTCCATTAAAAATACTGAAATTTTCATGACTAGACAAGGTTGGGAAGTGATGGAAGGAAGGGAAGGGAAGAGACTCTTAACTTCTGGCTGTGTGTTTAAAGGAACTGTGTTCTAAACTGTAATTGGTAAATATTATGGAGAGTATCTGAAGTAACAGATGGTCTCGAGATTATTGATTTTATTGCTAGAAAAATATTACATGGCAAATGGAAATGAATTGATAGAGCTTTTATGAGATCTTTAGAAAAAATGGTAGGAATGTTCTATCTTGAGCTTATTGTAAAAGATGTACTTATAATGAGACAGTCCTGTTTAGTAGAGCTATTTTCTTAACAAAAGTATTAAACTGTAAATTAAACCTATTTCTTAGCTCCATCAGCAATTTTTACAATTTCCTATATTCAGCTCCACTTAATGTGTTATATAACATTTCTATAGCACTTTAATGATGGTGCTTTCTAGTTCTTTATATTTCATTATATCTTGAAAGTTAAGGTCTATATCTAAGTGACCGTGTGAAAATTGTAGATTGCTTTTAAAAGTGAATGTATTCAATTCAGGAATTGCGAAAAGGTTTGCAGCATTTACAAGCAGAATTACAGAGTAAAAGCCAACAGCTTCGTACCCTGGAGGCTGAAAAATACAATGAGATTCGCACACAGGAGCAAAACATTCATCACCTACACCATAGTCTGAGTCATAAAGAGCAGCTGCTTCAGGTGAGTTTACATGTGCTCAATAAAAGCTCTGAAATTTCCACTCATATAATCTTAAGGTATTAATCACCTGTGTAGACTGTTCACTACAAATAGAACATTGAGTGATGGGAATTGGGAAGATTTAAAAAAGCAGAAAATACAATCCACAAATAAGTTGCTGATCAGCAAGAAACAATATATATAGACTGGAAAGACAGTTTTCAGCAAATGGTTATGTAGCACCTTTGTGAATCCAACAGTACAGTAAGAACTGGGAAGACAGGTAGATTTGCCTACTTCTGTCCGTGCCATAGGAGGTGATACTGGTATAAGCTGCCAAAAAGTTTTAGAGTGAAATGGAGCACTAAGCAGAGTAATCAGTTCTGCCAACTACTCTAAACTTTAATTATATAAAATCTCTTACGTTTTACTGAGTGTATAACTTATTCATAGCACATATATATATATAAAAAACATACCATCACCACTTTTGCCCTTGAGAAGTCAGTCATTTAAGACTGGTGGCAGATATTCCCTCCTTTGTGAGGTTGTTCCCAACATCTCTAGGCCAAGTCAGGCTGCACACCTGTATTCTACTAGCTGGTTGACAGGTGTGCTAGTGTGGATGTGGCTACATAGTTCATTTTGTGTATTATGTAAATAGACTGTTGCAGGGTAGTTAATAATTTAGATGTCTTTCATCTCAGCTAAACTTGTTTGCCCTGTGAAAAATGATCATGCTTTTTTTTTATTCTGAATAACAGAATAGTTGGAAAAATGTAGGAATTCAGTTTGTATTGGATATACAAATAATATATTTTTGCACTTATTAGGAATTTCAGGAGCTCCTACAGTATCGAGATAACTCAGACAAAACCCTTGAAGCAAATGAAATGTTGCTTGAGAAACTTCGGCAGCGAATACAAGACAGAGCGGTTGCTCTCGAGGTGTGCAGTGTAATTCTGTTCACTATGCTGTAGGTTATGCTGTCTACACAAATGTCATTAAAATTTGCATCTCATTTTTGCTTTGGGATTTCCATTTTCTATCCCTTCGTATTTTGAATTTTATTGAATAAGGGTGATGAGGGTGGTGAATCTTTTAAAGTTAAAGACGCTTGTTTTCCTTACAGCAGGCTATAGATGAGAAGTTCTGTGCCCTCGAAGAGAAAGACAAAGAACTACGACAGCTTCATCTTGCTGTGAGAGAGCGAGATCATGACTTAGAGAGACTGCGCGGTGTCCTCTCCTCCAATGAGGCTACCATGCAAGTAAGAGCAGAATCTCTCATTAATTGTATTTCTCTTTCACTTGTATTCTAAACTTGAGCCATCACCCTTTTCCGTCATTTTCTGAAAGCTAGAATGTTTTCTCTTAGAAGAAAAAGATACAAATGAAAGACAGTACTCAAAAGTTCCATCGTTGTATACTTGAAAATGAGCAATTGCATTACATCTCTTTTCTTCTATATTCTGAGCTTTCTAGGGAGAAGCAATGAATATTTACGCCCAGTTAAAAGTTCTAGTTTGTTTCTAATCCTTTTCCATAGATACACAACCACACTTGTATACATTTTTACGTAAGCATTGCCTGGGGGAAACTATTCTGTTTTTTTCTCAATATTATATATATATATGCCTATGACATGTCAAGATTAGAATACTTGTTTATTTTTGTTAATGCTTAGGTTATTAATACTGTAGATTTTTCTTTTGCATAGTTAATAGATTTGTGTAACTAACCACCTGTCAGTTTTTAAAGAAGTCATTTGATTTCTCTTAAAGAAAGTAAATTTTTCTGCCATGCTTCATTTTACCATATATTCTATATTTGTCCCTCCACAAACTAGACAGAAGTCTCTAACAGTACAAGATAGATTGGTATGTAGATTAGATGCTAAATTTTTGCCTTTTGTAAAAAAGTTGCTAGATGATGATGTACAGGTCCTTGCAATCCCCTGTGTGTCCCGAGGGCTTAGGCACCCCTTTGATGATGGCTGCTCTCTATGTGACTGCAGAGTATGGAGAGCCTCCTGAGGGCCAAAGGCCTAGAAGTGGAACAGTTGACTGCTACCTGTCAAAACCTCCAGTGGCTGAAAGAAGAAATGGAAACCAAATTTAGCCATTGGCAGAAGGAACAAGAGAGTATCCTTCAGCAGTTACAGACATCTCTGCATGACAGGAACAAAGAAGTGGAGGCAAGACTTCAGTTAATTAAACACAGCCGGCTTAGTGGTATCATAATCTTAACCTTGAACTAGAGGACTCTTGAGGTCTGGGAAGCCAATGACCCAAGTCTCTTTTTGTGATACCAGGGACCAAACTTACAAGCTTGGGCTTGCCAGGCAGGCATGGTGCCACTGAGCCAAGTCCCCCCACCCCCCAGTCTTTAAAAACATTGTGTACTTGTATGAGGGATTGATTTTCACTGAGACTCTCCTACTAAATAAACTTGAGATGAAAATTATCTTTCTGAAAGAAGTTGTGTGAGAAATAATTAGATCTAAAAAATACATCTACAATATGATTACCAACCTTTATTAGTTATAGTGCTCACATTGTTTCAGGTACTATTTTAAGAGCTTAAAGGATTTTAACTTACTGAGTCCTCACAAGATTATGAGGGACACAGTATTATCCCTGTCCTACAGACAAGGAGACAGACGTCTGCAGATAATTTGTGTCAGGTAACAGCTGAATAGCAGAGCCAGTGTTCAGCCCTGGCCGTGGTTCCGGAGTTTTGCTTCCCATGTACTGGTGTTCACTGTAAAAAGAGGAACTGTCCTACCCCACTAATACACTTTTCATTTTTCCTTTTTAGCTTATCATTTTGTATTCCTGGTAGACATCATAGTGGGGAGAAAATAAATGAAATAAGTAGGCCAAGCATCCATTTGTTCTTATGTAATGTTACTCCATGCTCTGAGCAAATTGAGAAAAGGACTTCTTTTAGAGAAAAATATGTACATTTCTATAGTGATCATCTACTGAGCATGTGTTTCCAGGCTTCTGTGTCACAGGCCTGTGCTAAATCTAGGGAACCAGAATTATCCTCGGAACCTCACAATTCTTTGTTCTGTGACAGACACTTACAAGCCCTTTGCTAGGTACTAGAGGAAACTTTTTTTCCAGAAACTTACCTTGTCCTCTATGCATTAGGATCTTAGTGCAACACTGCTCTGCAAACTTGGACCGGGGCAGAATGAAATAGCTGAAGAACTGTGCCAGCGATTGCAGCAAAAGGAAAGGATGCTGCAGGACCTTCTGAGTGATCGGAACAAGCTCACCGTGGAACACGGGATGGAGATCCAGAGCCTGCTGCAGTCTATGAGCACCCGGGAGCAGGAGAGCCGAGTAAGGACTGTGCCAGGCCGGGAAGTCAGCATGTCACAGTCAACTCTGTAGTTCTCTCCTTCTGTCTGCTAACTAGACTACAGCTTTACTATGTCTGATGTGTAAGATTTTTTGAACGCTATCTGGAAATATGCTTAAGTAATATATGTATCATTTATTATGTGTATTTTATTTTTTTAATCCTCTGGAGAAAATATTTTGGACTTCTGGAGTGTTTTACTTTCCTTTCTAAATTATCAAGACTAGAATAATATTTTATATATAGCCAAGATATGGGAAAACTACATTTAACATATACTCTTATTTCTTATAAAATCCAAATTACCGGGCCGGGGAGTTAGCTCAGTGGTTCCGGCGCCTGTCTTGCAAGCGCAAGGGTCCGGGTTCGATTCCCCGGTAACCACATAACAATACTGGGTGTGACCCACACCCAGCAGCAACCAGTACCACATACCACAGTGCCGGGCATGGTGGCTCACGCCTGTAATCCCAGCACTCGGGAGGCACAGGCAGGAGGATTGTGATGTGAGTTTGAGGCTGAGCTCAAGGCCAGCCTGAACCACAAAGCGAGACCCTGTCTCAAAAAACATAAAAAAAAAAAAAAAAATCCAAATTACCTCAAGAGCAACACAAGATCATGTTTTCAAAGGCCAGCAAAAGAATGAATGACCTTGTGATATTATAGGATACATGAGTGTCCAAAAATGGTACATAACTATTTCAGAAGAGAATTGTTGTTTTTCCCTCATGTATTTCATGTCCTTTTTTCCCCCTCTAATGCAAGTAGTACTGCATTTATGGCATCTATGACCAGGTCTGAATCTCCCTAGTCAATTTTAGAGGAAGCTGGGTTTTTCCTTGCCTCTGTTGTTTGACCATATTTACTGTTTCTGGATGTTACAGATGCTTAGATTCTGCTAATTTTCTGGCTCACTGAAGTTCTCCATGTTTTGGTTGGAACATCATGCCATGTACTTCAGAAATTTCTTCTAGAGTAGACCTAACACAGTTATTATACATCATTCATATCTTTGGCAAGAGACTAACAAAGCTTTGAGTTTTCATTTTATTCTCTCTAATTTGAAAGAATGTTTTACTTTACATGCAAAATAATTGCCTGGATGGCAACACTTAGACTTCTGAGCTCGCTGCTAGAAGTAGAAAGGGGGACCTAAGAGTCGACATTGCAGTGCACAGTGGTGCTGCTCACAGACCACCCCCAAGGAGCAAGACTGGAAGCAGCTCTGCTAGAAAAAGTGTATCATGCTAGCTAGATAACAGTATGTACTTTGTTATTGTAGTTCTTACCATGATTTTCATAGATACTTTTATTCATAAACATTAATAATATACTGATATCTCTTACACTGTCATGTTCAAATCTCCAAAGAGCCCAAATTTTATTTGTGAAAATGGAATGTTTTTACTTCTAGAAATTAGGAAAAGACCTCAGTTTTTCATTTTAAAAAATACTATTTCTCACATGAGTCAGTTGGAATTACAACGTACTAAAATAGTTCCAATTCATCATTTTATATCTGCAATCATTTTAGCAATAATTCTGTTTTTTCTAGATGTTCTTATTAAATGCAGAATTTCAGTGCTGTAATAATTGCTAGTAGTGCTCTAGATCTTTTCGTTATTGTGCCATCATCTGTCTTGGAAAACTGTGAGATTTGAAATGGAACAAATTGACTTCAGTGATTTTGAAGTTCAGATTTTCCTGGCCATGTTCTCTAATAATAATGCTTATCTTGGTAATTGACTCATTCAGGAAATATATGTCAAGTGCCTGCTGTGTGTCAAGCACTGTTCAGGTACTTGGGATCCAGCACTCTGCTGGCCCTGGGAAATATACATGCTGGGTGCCAGGAAGAAATACATAGAAGGAAGGAATCACTGCATTCCCCAAATTTAGTAATCCTAGGCATGAACATTGTGCCCTGAACCTCTGAGTTTGCTGTTTTAGGTAGGATATGCAAGGGATGCCAGTCTGCTGAAGTTACCTGCAGGCAGCAGACCATAAAAACGTTTGGGTGAAGAACAACCTAGACCAAAGAAAATTAAACAAACACACTGCTTCTCAGATTAAACCAGAGTCTTCACTCCTTCCTGACCAAGTCCTAGCAGTCACTTTCAGATTCTTTCATTTGCAATAGATGTCTTCGAGTTTTTTTCCACATTCTACCTGTGAGAAACCTTCTTGCCACCACTTGACTATGTTTTTCTTTTTAAACTGAAAGCAAAGAAATAATTTCTTAGAGTCCTAGTGACTCTATAAGTGGTTATATTACTACATATCTTCCTGATGTTCTTGGTAATTTCTTCTTACTAGGCTGCTTCAGAAAAGATAGTGCAAGCCCTAGTGGAAAGAAATTCAGAATTACAGGCCCTACGCCAGTATTTGGGTGGGAAAGACTTCACGACGGCTCAGGCATTCATCTCTAACCAACAAGCCATAGTTACCTCCATCGGCCCTCATTTTGGCGAGCAGACTGACCAAGTAAGAGCTGACTCATGTAGATTGTCATATTGAGTGCGTTTTCTTCTTACATTTCAGTTATGTTTTAATGATTTTAATACAAATTATATAAAATATTCCAAGTCCTGTCATTATACTCATAGTTCTTGTATCTCCTTAAATCCTCCTGTGCTTTCAATTTTTAGGGTTCAATGCAAATACACTCTAGAGAGGATAGCACTTCATTGACTGCGAAAGAGGATGCCAGCATACCCAGGTCCACAGTAGGTAAGTATCAGATTTTTGCGTGAAGAGACCTTTTGTTTTTTCTGTCCTGTCTTTTTGAATTAATAGGCTGTTTAGTGGTAAAATAGATCTGGACTCCCCAGAAAGGCTGGATATATATCATTTCTAAGAATTGCCCTTGTATTGTTTAATGGTTATTGCTTGGGGTTCAGAAGTTGGTGCAGGGAAACTGCACCCTAATTCCCCCTTTCAGATAGCTTTATCAGGAGTCAGAAGTGCCAGATGTATTGCCTCCAAGCACGGCTGGGCCCATAGAATTGATGGCTTCTGGATATCTTTCAAGGTTAGGGATAGTTCCTGTAACTTGTTAACATTTATATTAAAGTGTTGGGAGGCATGAGCAGTATACACTGAACTATTTGCCAAGCTTGGCTTTATCTAAGTGATAATTGTAGGGTTTGAATTCCCTAAAAAGGACCAAATTCTATACATGGTGGGATCAGAACTCAAGGGGATGCCTTAGAATGAAGTCTCAGTCAAAGATTGGTGTTAGGAAGCCTTAAGAAAGTTACTTGTCAGGAAATTTTGCAAGGAGAGATTCACAGTGATTAATAAGGTGGTGATTAATAGTGCTAAGAAGATTATAGACTTAGAAAATTGTGGAGTTTTTGGTTGATAGTAACAATACAAAAATTTTATGTATGTATCATAGTGTAGGATAATAGAGAATTTGAAAAGTCTCAAACATTGGCATTGTGTATTTGGGTAACTTTATGCTAGTTAGAGTAAAAATGTTAACTTTGTTTAACTTACTTTGTATTTATCTTTTTAAAAACATACTTTTCTCCATTTTTTATTTTTGGAAATTTTAAAACTACAAGAAAATGGCAAAAACAGTACAGTGAATAGCCATATACATTTTTATTGGGTTTATCAGTTGTCAGGATCTTGCCATGTGCATTAGTTCTTTCTATACAACTACAAGCATGCGCGCGCGCGCACACACACACACACCCCACTTTATTTTCTGAACCACTGGAGTATTTCTTTCAGACACTATGATGTTTCATCCCCAAACACTTTGGTTACGTATTTCATAAGGACAAGCTTGTTCTCCAACATAACTATAATGTACTTGTCATTCTCAGGAAATTTGACCTTTATATTGTCTTAGTATCTAATATACAGTCCATATTCAGAGTTCGCCTTGTCCCAATACTGTCCCCTACAGTTTCCCTGTTCCCTTCCCTAAGGCCTCACCTTTGAGATCCCACATTGTGCTGCAGTGTCATATCTCTATAGATTTATTTTGTCTAGAATGATTTTATGACTTTTTTCTCTCCTTTGTTACACTGGGATTTTTTTTTTTGAGACAGGGTCTCTCTTTTGTAGTTCAGGCTGGCCCCTGAGCTTAGCCTCAAATTAACAGCAATCCTCCTACCTCTGCCTCCCAAGTGCTGGGATTACAAGCATGAGCCACCACATCCGCCACTGTGGTATGTGGTACTGAATGCCGGTGGGCGTGAGTCTCCACACCCAGCATTGTTGTATGTGGTTATCAGGGATCGAACCCGGGTCCTTGCCCTTGCAAGGCAGGCGCTAGAACCACTGAGCTAAATCCCCAGCCAACACTAGGATTTTTTTGAGAATTCAGGTTAATGTTCTTGGATTTGGCTGTGATGGTCTCCTTGTGATTAGGTTCAAGTTAAACATTTTTGGCAAGAACACTATGAGTGATGTGTTTCTTAGCACATCATATGAGTGCATAGTAATTGATATCATCCTTGGTGATATTAAGTTTGAGATTCCACTGTGTCTGCAAGATCTCTCCACTGTAAATCCTGTTAAGTGAATAGAGTATGCAGTGAATTTTTTTAAAAGTGTGTATGTGTGTTTCAAAGAGAAACAGTAAAAGGGAGAATATTGTTCCTGCCAGTTTAATAACATGGATTCTTTTTTTCTCATTGTATATTTGTAACTTCTTTCTCCTAACATTGAGAGTCGTGGTTACCCATAATATCAGTACATTTCAAAACATTGTACAACATGCAAAAATAGAATCAGAATTATTACATGAATAGCAAGCACTATCAACAATAAATCTGTTAAGTGAAATACTTTAGTTTTCTGGTAATTCTTTCTATTTTTAGGGTATTTACCCCAAAGGGTATATAGTTAAGAGTACTAAGTTCAAAAATTATTTGGGTTAATTATCTACTTCATTATAGCAAGTATTACCTACATACTGTAAAATTTCATTATTTATTCAGTATTCTACTTCGTTAACTTACACATTAAAAATTAAACATTAATACAGTTTTAAAAATCAAATAATGTAGAGGTATACTCAGGAATCTCAGCTACTCGGCCAGAGGTTTATCTCAGTGGAGCCACACCTGCTTATAACCTTGAGGTTCTGAGCTCAATTCCCAGTAATCCTCTCAAAAAAAGAGAGAGGGAGAAAAAGAGAAATCCCAGATACTTTGATGCCTTTTTCTTCTGTTTCTGCTTTTCTCTTGGAGGTAACCAGTTTCGTTTCTGGTTATTTTCCCTGTGTATTTTGTAAGTGGATGAATCTTATGTGTATATGTAACATGTATGTGTATGTTTTTCCCCTTTTCCTAATAGATTATTCTTTTGAACTTAGCTTGTTTTATTTGTATCTTCACTCCATTTTAGTTCATAAACATCTTTTTTCATAAACATTCTTTTTTATAGCTATATAGAATAATCCGTTATGGGAATGTACTGTGATTGATTTCATCTTTGCTTGATAGCATGTAAATTAATTGCAGTATCTTGCTATTACTAATAATTCTGCAAAAAGAGTACATACGTGCTTCTTAACTGCTGGGGAAGTGTTCTCAGAGTAAATTTGCAGAAATAGAGTAACAGAGATCATCTTATTATGCTTTTAGTCATTAAAACAAGCCCTCTGTGTTTGTTTCAGGAGACTTGGACACTGTTGCAGAGCTGGAGAAAGACCTGAGCAATGCTAAAGAAGAACTTGAACTCATGACTAAAAAAGAAAGAGAAAGTCAGGTGAGACTTCTAGTCAAGAATAATTTCTAAGGCTGAGGATTTAGCTCAGTGACTCTGCAACTGCTTGGCAAGCACAAGGTCCCAAGTTTGATCCCCAGTACTGGAAAACAAAAAAAGAAGAATTTCTAAGTCCTATTTTTTCTTTCAAAATAGTTTATATTCTTCAAGTATAATAATCTTAAGTCCAAATGTGAGATATGCCTTTTTTATTTTGGGAGAGACAAAAATCATTATATATACATATATATATTTCAATAGGAAGTTCTTATTTTTATAAACGGGCATCATTAAAGCTTTTTAAGTGCAGAAAAAGGTTTTGTCTTTCTGTTATTAACTTGAACAACAATTTTAAAGCATTTATGAAACAGGAACTGGGTATAATTACTACTTAGAATTACAATAATGGACTCAGGCAATTAGAATTTAGAAAGACATAGGAAATTTCAGTGTAACAAGAGTATGTACTGGGTGTTTATCATATGTGGTGCAGCGTGCCAAGTTCTTAAGTGCCTGTGCTCACAGTGTTACTCAGAATGCATGGCATCGGCGCCATTTTGCAGATGAAAAAGCTGAGACACTACTTTCATTAATATGGGGTAAGGATTAGCCATTTAGCTAATAAATGCCAAAGCTGAGATTGAAACTCAAGTCTTTCGTGATTCTACTTATTGCCTAAAAAATCTTTTCTCAGAGTTTATATTTTTTTCCCCATTTTGTGCCTTAACTTTTTCTGTCAGTAGAATTTCATCCGTTTTGCTAGAAGACAATCCCTTCCCCTCGGTCTTGCGTGTACAGCCAGTTACATGTCCAGCTGAGCTAGAGAAGACATTTTAGGGCCGCAGCACAGAGTTAGAGAGACAAATTAAAAACCTGCTTGTGCTGTGGTACCTATTTTAGGTCAGTCAGTATTTTAGGTTCCTGAGTTTAGCTAGCACACTTCCTCAGTTTTTCCCCTTTGCTATTGATCTGTAATATAAAACCAATGTTCATATTTGTGATGGGATTATGTTTCTGTACTTCTTGATTTTATTACCATAGTTTCCCTCACAAACAGACTGGTACTTTGTGACTCATTTAGTTCTGAGGTTTCGAGAGTATGTGAGATTTTAAAAAACGCTGATTTAAAAGTCCTCTAGTTCCTCTCTCCTTTTTTGATTCTACTTTTCATTTATCTGGTTACATATGTCACATATTTCAAGCCTTACAAGATGTGCCTGTTTTTCTCACAAATCCATAGTGATGTTACTTTTTGGTTCTGTCCTCTGTATTCAGAATCATAAAATTGTAATGTCTATGAGTAAATACTTTTGAATGAATATTTAGCTATTGCTTAACTTCATGTATCCTTCCTGCTACTCAGATCTAAGCTCAATGCTATATAAATGACCACATTCCCTGTAATCATTGAAAACTATAGATTTTCTTGTATATTAAACATTTCTCCTACTCCCTTGTGTTAGTAGAACTAGCAGTAATTATCCTTCCCTGCTGTGTGCCTAGCCCCCAAAATAAGTATTATTCCAGTTTTATAGTTGAGGAAACCAAGTCTCTGTTTGTTTGTTTATTTTTGGTTTCTTGAGACAAGAATCTCACTGTGTAATTCAGGTAGCCTTAAACGCGTGGTGATCCTTCTGCCTCAGCCTCCAGAGTGCTGGGATTACAGGAATGTACCACCACACCCAACCCAAGTCTCAGTTTAAATGCCATGTCAAGTTTATAGTTAGACTATAGAACTTTTTGTGCTGCAAAAATGTTTTATTCCTCAAGTTTTCACTTCGTTTAATGGAGCAAATACTTGGGTATGTATTGGTGCCTCAAGAGGAACCAATAAATATCACCCCTTTTTCCATAGCTAAGCTCTAAACAAATTGATAAATAAAATAAATTAGCGGCTGAACATCTGATACAACATCAACTTCATTACGGATAGAGTCTTAGGTAGAGAACCTAATACAAGAGCCAAGAGAACCCACTAGCCCATCTCCAGGGTTCATAGAAGGACCTACCTGGCTGGCATTGGCAGGGACCCACATAGTAGGGAACAGCCTGCCCTTTGAGAAGCTGTGGTAAAACATGGGCTTCCTGTAGACTGGCAGCTGCTTTCCAAGAGAGGAAGACTAGAGCAAAGTCAAGTAAGCCCAGTTTATTCTTCCACTGTGTACTGTTAACACAAACCCTCTACCTCACTAGGACAGAGTAATTAAAAGGCTAGAGAAAGGTCAGGGTTCCAATAACTGAGCTCCTTCAGTGTGGGAGGAAAGGTAAACGTTTAAGGTAAATGTTTAAGAAAAGAAATGTTGTTTCCTTTAGGAAGGTTGGTTATACCTTAAGTTAGCTTGTTTCCCATCTTTATCTGCCCTACCTAGCATTTTAAATTGTTTCTTAAAATAATTCTTTAAAGTGTTTGTACTTAACATAACCTGCTACTACCATGCAAACTGTGTGAATGTACTTATAGTAAAGGGCAGCAGGCCTGGAGTCTGCTTCCCCGAGGTTGCTCTCCAGATCCACCGCTTACCCATTCCATGATTTTAGACCAGCTCCTTTACTGTTTGTATTGATCAGCTCCTCTGTGAACTGAGGCATAGACATCACCTTATCTACGCACTGAAGAGTAGTCACTTACAGGGTTGTTGTTTAGTCATCGCATATGTTGGTACCATCTCTAAGTAAGGGCTAGCACCTTTTGGTAGTGAGAAAATCAAAAGCTCCCTTTCCGAGTTCATTTCCACTAGGGGGGAAGAACAACAAACAAATACATAGTAGTATTATTATGGACTATAATAAATAATGTGAGAAAGCAACATGGACAGGGACCACTTTAGATAAAATGGCCATAAAAGACTTCTTCTGAGTATGTGATGTAAGCTGGTACCCAAGAATGAGAAAGAGATAGCGCTTGGCAACAGGAAACAATGCACATAAAGACATTGGGTTAAAACAAATCCTGGTGTTCTGAGAGAAGAAAAAAATCTAATGTGCTTGGAGGATTATGAATGAGGAGCAAATAGAAGATATTGAAGTGGGAGAAGTATGTAGAAGCCAATCACTAGGTTTATAAAAAGGACCAAATGTAAGGCAAGTGTTTATGGTGTGCCGGAGACATGGGAAACACCCAGAAGATGTTAGGAAGTATGGGTCTTCCAGTTCTGGTGAACTTTGTCATGATCAGTATCTGTCACTTTCTGGTGAGGAGAGAAGAAAGATCCAACACTGAAAGTTATAGGCTTGCAGTGCTAGTTTTTGGCAAGATTTCATCAGAGATGTGTTCCTTGGGTGGAGATGTTACATTTGGAGATTCCTGACAATGTAAGCCTTCACTTCTGTTCAGTGGCTTTTTAATTCATGAAGAGTTCCAGTAAGGAAACATTTAATTTTATTATGTTTGCATCTGTTAGCTAAGTTCTTACATATAGTTTTATATGTGATGTGTTTATGTTGCTGACTGAAGTGGAGAACATTAAAAACATCTGTTACAGCTTCTCACAAAGTACCTTCGGCGCCACTCTCGTTGTGCACCATTCACGTTCTAGTTTCTTGTGCACTGTTGGTTGCTGGCGATGTGATACTAAGTAGTAAATGGGACAGGTGTTGTTTCCTCTGTCCTCTGACTCCGCAATGTCCTTCCTTCCCAGATGGAACTTTCTGCCCTTCAGTCCATGATAGCTGTGCAAGAGGAGGAGCTGCAGGTGCAAGCGGCTGATCTGGAGTCCCTGACCAGGAACATACAGATAAAAGAAGACCTGATAAAGGTCTCTCAGAGCTTTCTAAAGACCCCTGGAAATGTTTGCAGTTCAGAGCGCCTCTAGGGCACCTTCACACAGAACATCAATCCCTGAGCCCTTGGCCAGTGCTGGTCAATATGGTGCTTGAGAGTATAGTGGGCTCTTTCAAGGGCGCGTGTTCACTTCTGTCCTGAACAGTGTTTCTGTTCCAGTTTTTATATCTGTACTTATCTTTGACTTCTAGGACCTGCAAATGCAGCTAGTTGATCCTGAAGACATTCCAGCTATGGAACGCTTGACCCAAGAAGTCTTACTTCTTCGGGAAAAAGTTGCATCAGTAGAATCCCAGGATCAAGAAATTTCAGGAAACCGAAGACAACAGGTAAGTTATAACAGTGCAAACTTTTTTTGGTTTTTTGTTTTGTTTTGTTTTGTTTTAATTTGGAATAAACACTGGAAAACCTGTCAGATAGGCTGTTAATCACTTAAAAAGAAGTCAGGTGAGGCTATTTCAGGAGAACCCATGCCACTTCCTACCTTGGTCAGTAGCTATAGATGATACTTTCTGACATTTGCAATTCTAAAATGAGCAGGATTATCTCTCAGTCTCATACATAAATCACCTCCCTCTTGATGGAATCCTCATCTACCTTCATTTAGCTATGTTCAGATCTATTCCAGTTTTAAAAAAAAGAGAAGAGGTAACAAAACTTGTCTCTAACCCAAGTTCCTTTGTAGCCACTACCTCATGTCTAAACTTTCCAAAAAGATTTACTTGACTATATTCCCTGTCTACATTATTGTCCCCCTCACTACTCATCTCACTGCAATCCCACTTTTAACTTCATCTTAAACTGGTCTCTGCCAGCTTAAGTGTTATTGTAGATAATTACCTTTGTGGCATATTTTGTAGCTCACAGTGATACATAATGAGTGTCTTTTCCCCACACTAGATAGTAAGCTTTTTCTTAGAACTGAACAGGGTCTATCATGAAGAAGGTGCTTAATAAATATTTATTAAATAAAGAAACATTTAAAACTAGAAGTCCTATTTTATGTTTCCCTTTTGTCCATCCTTTCTTGCACTGTATTCTTAGCATCTTTTAATTGCTTTTGGCTTCTTTTACCCTGTTTTATGTATGTGCGAATTTGGCTTTAGAGATTTAAAAAAATACAAAATGATAATAGGTTTCATAGATTTGAAAACCGCAAAAATACTACAGAGAGCTTAAGTAAATAATAAAGTAGTGAGATTGTTTTAGTCCTCGCATGGGCTAATACATTATTTTTGTCTCTCGGAACTAACTGTGGCTTTCTGTCTCTCCTTGCACGTTGTTCCTTCTCTTTCTGCAGTTGCTGCTGATGCTAGAAGGGCTGATAGATGAACGGAGTCGCCTGAACGAGGCCTTACAAGCTGAGAGGCAGCTCTACAACAGTCTGGTGAAGTTCCATGCCCATCCAGAGAGGTAAGGGAGTGACTGTGCCCTTTGAAAAACTGTTTTATCCCTTTTCTTTTAAATTTTTCTATTTATTATGCATAATACCAACAAGGAGAGAAAGAAAACTGTTGAGTGTATTGTTTTTGTGTGGGTTGCTCTGAGCCTCAGAGTTTGAATCTAAGGAACAGTGCTCATCTTGCATAACTTTTGCAGAGATGAGCAAGACAGGTCACGTAGTTAAAACAATGTTTTGCATTTAGTAAGTCCTCAACATATGTTTCTTTCTTTTTGTGCCTAAGTCCTGGTACAGGCTGTTCTGTTATGAAAATAAGGCTATAAGGGATGCTGATATTCACTGCATATCATTACATAACATTGAAGAAAACATACTCATTGTGACGGCTTGTGTCACCCCAGAATCACTGACAACCATCACTGTAAATATATTTTCTCACACTTCCTGAATTTTGATCAGGAATATTATATCTTTCTGGTTAATTTTATTTTCCCCTCTTTTATTTTTCCCATTTTGCCTTCCCTCCTAACCCTTTTTTCTCCTTTACAATTTATTATTCATTTCTGACTTCTTGTTGGGGTTTTTAAATGTTTTTCTTTTTACCTCAGGAAAAGGAAAGCAGAGGAAATGTATGATAGGATCCCTTGCTTATGTTACCTTCTAAAGAACTTCTGGATCTGTAGTCTTTGTGAGCTGGCTTCTGTTTCAGAGCACTGTCACATTTGGCTACAAATGAGAAAGCAGATGTCCTCAATAACAGATGGCCCAGTCTTGCGTCATTTTGTGTTACATTTTTCCCAAACTAAAGCTCTCAAATAATGAGATTTCTCTTATGTGGGCTGTAGGAGTGTGAGATCAAGCCTAGGAACTGTAATTATATGTGAGATTGGTCCAGAATCTCATCTTGAAGAGCAATTTTTAAAGAAAAGAACAGGTTTGCTGATCTATCAACAGCGAACCCAAATGCCTCGACAAAAGACTACGTTCATTTGTATATTTGGAGAAGAAGCACTTAGAAAGTCTCGTGGCCTGGAGTGGCTCTGATGGCTCTTTGGAAACAGTGTGAGGACCCTTACAGTTGATGGCTAATCCATTTTTCTTCCATGTGGCATGTTTAATCAGCTCTGAGAGAGACCGAACTCTGCAGGTGGAACTGGAAGGGGCCCAGGTGTTACGCACTCGGCTAGAAGAAGTTCTTGGAAGAAGCCTGGAGCGCTTAAGCAGGCTGGAGACCCTGGCCGCCATAGGAGGTGGGGAACTGGAGAGTGTGCGAGTCCGTCACGAGCATGCCTACTGAGCGCTGGCGGGTCAAACTGCAGCCCGGGATGGAAAACCTTATTTCCACTAACCAGAGAGCTGTTTGACTTGGGAGAATGAAATGGTGATTTACTAATAGTAGAACTGGTACAAGTAGCATCACCGCAAAGTGAAACTCACTTTAGCCTACTTGTATCTCACTGTACATATCTATCATTGAATTAAATGATGGAGGTTACAAAGTGTGTTTGCACATTCTCAATCATTCGACTTTAGTTTTTCCATGCATATTCATTCCTTTCCCTAGTCACTCCCGCTCATTCCCTCATCCCTCCTGTGGGCCAATAAAGTATATTCCTCCCCTACTTTCACAGTCCAAATGATATGCTCCATATTTTCATAAGTCCATGTGTGTGTATTATTTTTGCCATTCAGTCAACTCCTGCTCTTTGAGAGCTGTTTCTAAAATGAAATAAAAGAATGAAATAAAAATTTCAAAATGAGAGAGAAAGATTAAAAGATTAAATGTCATTCTCTAAGAATGACATTGCAAAGGTAGTATAATCTCTGTCAGAAGATAATTCAAGCCAGTGAAGTAGTCATAGGCCGCATTACAGAGTAAAGTCAAAAACTCATGTGTTTCTAATATGTTTCTTACCTCCAGTATTGTTTCAGAGTTGGCAGTTCCAGGCTGTGAAATTAGGCAGGTGCATATTTAGTTCTATTTAAAAATTATTTTAAAATTATCCCTCTGGGTTTCCTTGAGCCAAGGGCATTCTGTTTACTCAGAACTTGACTTCAAGAACAATAATACCCCCCTTTGAAATCAATATTCCCACATAGCTCACGATACCCAGAGATGGGTATTTTTTCTGTATTTCCATGTAGTGGTACTGGATGGAATGCTTTACTTTTATTATTTCATGGATGTATACTTCTCCATATTAAACTAAGTAATGGGCTGAAGGCTGTAAGTGCTTGAGTAATTTAGAATGAAGCACCACCAGTCTGTATTCGTAGGCTTTGGTCATTGTCTCTGTGCCTTCTTGTGGCAACATGACAGCTGTAAGAAAGGGCACTGGAGATGGTATTTTTAGGATCTTAAATGTCAAGAGTTTGAAAAGTGACCAGTATTATTGTGGAGCTTTGTAAGTTCAACACCATGAAGTTTCTTATTTTCATGAGATGAAAGTTTCCTAGAGTAGAAGCTAAGATTTCAGATAGTTTAAACATGGATTCAGACTTTCCAGTTCCCTCAGTGTGGCTGAGCACTTTTTCTTGGCTAGTGGGTCATGGCGCTTTTTCTGTTTTTTACATGACCCTTTGTTTCTTTCCCATGCTTCTGTTGACATTGCTTGCATTGCATCCACAGTTCTGCAGCCTTCGCTGTGTCGATAGTAGAATATGGTTCAAAATAAAGTGATCTGGAGAAAATGTTGTACTAGAGGAACACCCTCAGATCTTCTGATCAAGTACACTAGTTTACAAAGATTGATAGCTATGTGTTATGGATTTTAACAGCCTTTAGAGAAAAAAGGAATAACTTAATAGGAAAGAGGTAGAAAAAAACTGAACCATTGCTTTTCGTAGTCTCTCTATTTTAAGAGACCCTTTCCTGAACAAAACTTGAATTTCCACAAGTAAGGAAGAGGGTAATGGAGGAGTTGACCCAGAAAAATGTCAACCCACTGAAGATGAGTCTGTTATTCTAACAAGGTGTTTAGGAAATACTTCTCCTTAACTATATTAGTAGACTAAAGAAACCTTCTATATCTGCTGTTAAGTTTTAACTCTGAGTGGTTCTTGGGTCCTGATAGTGACTGTAGTAATTGATGTTAGCAATCACTACTTGCATTACCCTCCAACAACAGTAGATTGATCCAAGGGTAGATTTAAGAGTTTGGTTTTGATACCATAAATGTGACTAAAACCTGGAACTAACTCTCTGGTCTTCTTAGCTGGAATGAGGCTTGAAATAGTGCTACCTGGAGTGAGCTTGCAGGTCTAACAAGTTTGTGTGATAATTTGACACCTAATAATTAGAGCACACAATTTTAATTTCTAATTTTTATCTTTAACCCAAATTAATGATACGCAATTAGACACAGCGTGCATATAATCATATGTAGCTTCATATAATCTCCTATTTTGCTCATCAAGAAGATAGACTTACTGGATTATTCTACCTTTGTCCAGGATTTTTCAGCATAAGAATGATAAATAATGCATAATGTCAAATAGAAGCTTATGCTTGAATAAAAAAAAAATCGAGAGAAAATCAAGGTAGTAAATTTTTACTTAGGTCATGCTTAATTGAAAACATAGAACTTAGAAAAATCCATAATCGTAGATTTCATTTATCTTACAATTCCTTTTGGATAATAGTAATATGTAGACTAAAGGTTTTAAATCAATTTTAGAGCTATAGATTTGAAAAGGACCTCTAAGAGAATTTATTTAATGAGTGAAATGGAAGTCCTTATGACAAACACTTTCCTTCCTATTGCAGGTTTTTGTTTGTTTTGCTTTTGTGAGGTGACGAGTTAAACCCAAAGCCTTGTGTGTGCTGGGCTACTGAGTTATACCCTCACCCTGACTGGAGGTTTAAATCACTGAAATCTGAAGACTTTTGGAGCCTACTATAAACCAACATTTGTCTGATCTCTTTTTAGCTCATTAGTCAAGTTCTACTTTTTTGGGGAGAGCACGATGGGCTGTTTTAGTACGACAGCCTGCGATAGCTTGTACTTCCATTCCCCATTCTCCACGCCTGCTAACTCACTCCTCCTCATTCAGTTGTAGAGAGAAGCAGTATTCATAGGCAAAATATATTTTCCTCATTTATGTTTTAAAAAGGTATTTCAATGACATTCTATAAAAGAAGAAACTGTTAAAGGTCAAAAAAAAATCTTAACCTAGATACCATTCCAGCTAAAAGAAGTAATTTCTTTGTAAGATTGTTTAGTGTATTCTGCTTACATAGTTTATACATCAGTAACTTCTGTGGAAGATATGCATAAAAGACGTATCTCTTTAATGCTTATTTATGCTTCTACCTCAGTGTCTAGGTTGAAGGAAGTTGAGTTTGTAGCTTTGAATATTGATTTCAGTTCTCTCTACTTTGATCTTCAAGTTGAATCTGGAATCTTCTAACTAGGGAAAGAAGCACCAAATCACATTACAGCAAAAATTGTTCCTTTTTTCAAAAAGTAAAAGTTGATTCACCTATTTGAAGTTATTTTCATTTGAGCTGTAATTCTTAGAACAATTTTAAAACTTTTGCTTTCCTTGTGAGCTAGAATATTCTAATTCCTATTGTTTGGATAGGAATTTTTTTGGTATGGAATATCACAGAATCTTCAAAGGTGATTCCTGAAAAATTCAAGTTGCCTCCTCAGCCAGGATCCCAGTAGTATTAGCCAGCATCCTGCAAGAAAAGTTAACAAACTTTTTGTAAATTGGAAAAAATAGTAATTCACACAAATTTTTAAACCACATACAGTTCCATCTTGCCTTGAGAAAGCTGTGTATGGGAGTACAATAAATGAAATAATTTTCTTTTTCAGACATTAACATCCTATAAGATAAAAGCATATATTTTCTCATTTTTTTAGATTGAACGTCAGCATTTCTTTTTCTTTTGATGGCTCATAGAGCCATTTGTGCTTTGGCAAAAAGAGAAACATCTGGACATACGAAGCTCAGTTTAAAACAAAAACAAATGAGTCAATACATTGAAGTGTTCTCTAAGGCAAATAGTTTCTGAATTTTAATGCATTTTGGAATATGGATTTAAGCCACTCCTTCACCATTTGCAGCAATTGCTTCATGATATTTGTTATGATTGGAAAATAAGCATGTTACTTTTATATAGTATTGATAGAAGGTAAGTCCTCAGCTTCTCTCTGTGTAATCACATTTGCCAAGATGAGTCTCCCAAATACAAAATTAGGCTTATAATTTGTCTACAAAGAGAACAGGAAATGGAAGGGAAACACGAAGCACTGGAACTGACAGTACTGATTTTACCAGATTCCAAGTAAGAGAATAATTAAACTCATATAGTGATAGATTTATGATTTTTGCATTATTTTTCTGTTGTTATTTAAAGTCAAATTTCAGAAATAATTTTTGTTTCCTCTTGCAAAAGGATAGAATTGAAAGTTTAGGAACATCAGAAATTGTTTGGTCTGAAGTGAGTCGAAGAGTAACACTGTTAAGTACACAGACCAAATCAGCTTCCTTATTCCAATTCAGAGAACTAATCCTAGGGCAGCTGCTCACAGGTTTGCCTTTAGTATAGAACATGAACTTGCACTGCTGCTTTCTGCAGGCATCAAAATCATTGCTCTGAGACGACTAACATCTGAATCTGTGAACTTCAGAAGCATATAGATCTGTGCTTTATAAATAAGGAACTTCTATGTCCATGAAGCATTACTAGTTTAATAACAAAAGCAGTTTCCTTGTTTTTATCATTTAAAACTTTGTAGGCTGTCGTGAAAAATTGGTGATGCGTAACAACATCAGGTGACCTAAGAAATGACACATTAAATGATCAGAAATGGCATGAAATTATTTCTAAGACTTTTCTCACCAAATTAAGTGGTATGTCTTTCTCCTGAAGTTCATTTCTCCACAGCACTGTGCTGTTAAACTGTGTTCATGTTTTGCTGAAATGGAAAATGTACTTTTCTATATAAGGACTATTAGAATTTCAGCGACTTTAGTTGAGACACAAAAAGTTGTTACCCAATAAAAGTATCCAAGGCCAACAGAAAATATTTGGTTTCATTCTTTAAAAATGTATGAGAAAAGAAGCAAAAAGGCTTACATCTTTTTTTTTCTTTTGTTTTATAGGAAAATCAGCTTATTGGTCATTGTACTAAAATTCCCAGTTAAAACAGGCCCTATAGAATGAATATTTATTTAACTAAAGGGAGGAATAACAAGAAAGCTGCACTTTTCCAAAGAAGTGCTATTAAAAAACACAGCATTGCACTTTGCTCAGACAAGTGAAATGTGCTCCTGTGTCTGAGAAACACTCTCATTCCCCTTGCTGAAGGAAAGTGGTCAGGACAGATTTGAAGGTCCAGTTGGTATGGTGGGTTGTGGCATCTCATAATGATCTTTAAAAAAGCCGCTTCCTGTGTGAGGAAAAGAGAAAGTAAGCAGGAAGAGTTCCTCGATGTTACAAATGACATTACGGAATACACGTAGTGTTCTTAGCTTCTGACCAGCCCAGGATGGCCGTGGCGTCCACGCTGTGGTCATCCATCCTAGGGACAGGTGAGCTAGCTTATTAAACAGTTCGCCTTGTGAAAAAGCAGAGACTGTAAAATTGGATTGAGATTTCATGGCCCAAGGAATTCCTCGCATTGAAGTGTGGTTTTGTAAAGTCACTTGAAATAGCTGTTTTCTGGATAATTACGGGTTGCACAGCCTTCTGGGCCGGGAGATGGCAGTTTATAGACAAAGGTTCACCATGACGAAGTTTGACTGCAAGTAGCAGCATTCCAGTACTGTTTGAAGGTCACATTCTGTTTAGATTTAAAAAAAAAAAATTCTTAGGAGAAGCTATGGAGGACTACAGAGAACCTTCATATTGTCTTACAGTCCCAAAAAGAATAGATGCAAATGAAGTTGCAGTTTGATTGGAAACAGGTTGTCTTGATTCTTTCTCATAGCATCATAGTATTAATTCAGCAATAGCTGGCTCATGAAATGACAGTGTGAGCGTTCTGTTGCTAAGTTCCTAGCAAATGCCCAAGAGTTAAAGAGGGGTGGGCCAGAGAAGACCTGGCCCTGAAGAGAAAACACTTGGTTTCACAAACTTTGTCATAATGTACACTCTTAATGCTCCAAATTGCCTTTCAATATTAGTATAATAGGAGCCCTGTAATGTTGAAGTATCTACATGGAAAAATATTAGTCCTTTCCTATCGATAGCACCTAATGTTTTAAAGGGAAAATAGTACTGACTAAGGTAGGAGTTGGGAAAATGGTGCTGATTTTGTCCCATAGGGACCACTACTACGAATTAAAATGACATGTCGTGAATTTTCCTGTAGTATTTACTCATGCACAGTGGAATTTTTAAGGCCATTACAATTTTAATGAATCCTATGTGAATGATACTTTCTCAGAAGAGTTCATTCTACTTCACTGACAAATCCCATGTTTTTTCAACTATCCTAAAAGCAAGGAGAGCTAACAGTATTATTTCAAGCCTCTCACTGAGGTAAGTGGGTGTTCAGAAGTGAAGATAGGCAGGTAGAATTGATCCCAGTTCATAGTGTCAGGTCTAGACTATTTAGCTGCTGTCATTGTCAGCCTTGATGGCCACTTTAGTGTATCATCAACAACAACAATGTTAGACTTCTGGGGGACATATTGTGAGGCAAGTATTGTTCTAAATGCTTCAATATCAGCAAATTCTTTGAGGTTCAAAAAGTATGGAGGAGAATACTATCAAGCCTAATTAATACATGAAGAAACTGAATTATACAAAGGTTTTGAGTTGCCCAAAATCATATAACTACAGCCAAACGTAGCACTGATGAATTTTTATAAGAACTTATTACGTAATGGTTAAGTTATCATCCAGGGACTTTATTGTGCCATATTTTATGGCACAATATCTGTGTACTTTATATCTGTGTACTTTGTAAAGTCAGATAACTGCTAGAAAATAATTTTCTACATACGAATGATGGAAATTTTGCCATTACCTCCATTTTGTGTGGTTCAGATTCTAGAAACTTTCAAGAATTACACCTTGAAAATTTCCATCAAAGCCTCAAATAAAAGAATTCAGTAAAACTTCAGACTTGAATGCTAACGTGTTAAACACTATCTTGGAGAAGCAAGGGAGCGAATAATTGAATAGCAGATTCTTAGCTTTCAGATCACCTCAAGAAGAAAAACCATTTTATTTTGTATTTTCTCAAACTAAGCAGAAAATTCGTAAGTATAAAAATTTGAAATAGAAATTTAAACTATTTTAATAAAGCTCTAAGAATAGTTTTTTATTGCCTTATAAAAGCTTGGAGAAAGGAATCCGGAGCAAAAGGGAAGTTCTTTTTATTTTCATTCATTAAAAAAAGAAACTAGTAACAGATGTGCCTAATATAGTTAACATACAGAGTCTTGTGTGAGGTAACTGACTCATTTTATCCCTGTATTTTCTCTAAAATGTCTTAAACTTTATCCCTCAAACATGGAAACAAAATTTTTCAGTATTTTAATTCATTAGTAAAAGGCTCAGCAACCTTAAAATTCCCACAAATGAAATACAGCAGGTTGCGAGTGAGCTAGAAAAGGGGGGTTAACCCTTCTCATGGTAGCTGTGATGAGAAAGGCCTCCTTCCTTTGACTCCTGGTGCGATCAGAACCAAGGCATCCTGCCCCTGCCCACTGCCCCTGATTAGAGAAGAATGCTGTCTAGAAATGCAATAGGGTATCAGAAAGCCTACAAACATTAAGCAGAAGGCAGTAGAAGGTTTCATCTGAAAACCAGTAACAGTCACCTTTCCTACTCCCCACTGTAGTCCTTGCGCCTAGATAGGAATCATCTTGGAGCGCAGGCTTGGCACAGGCTGGACAGTTGAAGGAGAATGTGTGGGGATGAGTCACCCAGCTTCCTGGCACTAACCTTTCTCCAACCCAAATCATTTATTTTCTAGCTCAGTACCCCAAAAGGAAACAATTTGAAAAGTATGTTTTTGTAAACTGTCACCTACTTGAACAAATCATTTTTTAAAAATTGAGGCAGTTTTTCTATGTAATTCAGACTGGCCTGAATTCATGGTCCTGTCTTATTCATGCCCGGGTGACAGGTCTGGGCCATGCCACCTGGCGGACACTTCCTTTTTTTTTTTTTTTTTTTTTTGAGACAGGGTCTCGCTTTGTGGTTCAGGCTGGCCCTGAGCTCAGCCTCAAACTCATATCACAATCCTCCTGCCTCTGCCTCCCGAGTGCTGGGATTACAGGCGTGAGCCACCACGCCCGGCACTGTGGTATGTGGTACTGGTTGCTGCTGGGTGTGGGTCTCCACACCCAGTATTGTT
>PVIR01014221.1:0-40694 GCA_004026965.1 Petromus typicus | reverse complement strand
ATTGTATGTTATATATTGTGAAATAGAAAATGCTCAATGTAAAATAAGGTGAAAGGGGACAATGTTGAGATTGTAACAAAAAAGTAAGGAAACAAATTTTATGTATATGGGGGGGTGGTAGGGTGGGTAGGGCTATGGGAAAAAATGAGAATTAAGTTTTGTCTTATACTGGTACAAATCCCCATTATGGAGTGCAATCATGATGTGTATATGTAATGTACCAATAAAGATTTTTTTAAAAGTTCTAATTAAGGGAAGATAGACACAAAAGGACAAATACCATCTCATTATATTTATATAAAATATTCAAAATAGGTAGATCCGTAAGCAGAGCAATGTTGGCCAAGGATTTGGGGAAGAGGGGAACAGGGAAAATTTGATTAATCGATTAACTTTTGGGGTGATGAAAATGTTTTGGAACTAGACAGAGGTGACGGTGGCAGCATATTGTGAATGTCCTAAATTCCCCTCTAAGTGATGCACTTGATGTTGTATGAGTGTCACCTAGGGAAGGACAATGGGCCATAATGAATGAATGATCACCTCTGGAAGAGCTGCTGCAGATAGTCTTTGCTTTGCTTTCCTGACACCCTGTCCTGTTCAACTTTCATACTTTCCCGGAAGGCAGCAGTTTGGAGAGGCAGTGTTCAATATTCCAGACAGCAATGTCCCCCAATGTCTTAAGGCATTACCGTCATTGTTCGAAAATATTTTACAAGCTCAGCCTTTGAAAAAAAAGTTTTCTTAAGAACCCCATGATCATGTCCCTTGCCCTAATCCCACATCAGATTATTAATAAAGGCTTTAAGGACTGAGGCCCTGGGCACTTGGCCATCTTCGCAGCAGGGCTGTGCCTATTGTTACTATGCTAATCCACAAACCTGCTAAATCTCACCATGGCAAAAGAAAAGATTTCTACAGAGAGGCACTTAAGGAACAGTCTGGGCTTCCAGGAGCTCTGCTGAGTTGCACAACTCTCAGCAGGGCGTTTCTCAAAATGTGCTGGGCAAGATCATCAATATTGAACACCAAACCACCCACATTAAAAAAAAAAAAGCAAAGCAAACAACAACGCCAAGAGCTCAGCCTGGCCTCTGCTTGCCCCTTACTCTGTGCACGCGGCAGATGTGGCACGTGCTCGTTCCACAAGCAGAGTTGTCAATGTGTCATGGCAGTGGCAGGCCAAAGGGGCAAAAAGTGGGCAAAGAAAACTGCACATCTTCATGCCAACCAATAGTGAGACCCCTGCCTCACACCATCTACCAAAATTTACCTTTGCAGCTGAGTGGTGACCAAGATCCTACCGTGTATCACCTAACAAAGAGCCCGGGCCACACAGCTACCCGCCCCCTACCAGGGGAACGTGGGCAGCCAGCTCATTCCAGTCGTCCCAGTCTCCTGCCCAGCTACACCGGTCCATCTACAAATGCCCCATGCATTTCCATGCCTCCGGCCTTTGCCTTTGTTCTCTTTCTCCTTCAACTGCCATCCTCAAATTCAAGGCTAAGTTGAAAGTCTGCCCTTCCTTCCACGGATCTGATTAGGGTGTCTTTGCCAGAATTCCTTGCTCCTTACTCCTGGCACACATGGCATTTTCTTTTAGCTCTAGCACTGGAGTAAGCTATCATCTAGTCTTGATTTCCTGCCTTATCCTAAGTTTAAATATGTTGTCACATTATCTCGACAAACTATGTAAATGTACTAGAAACTTCAGTTTTTCCACACTGAAAGTACAGCTCTTAGATTACCCTCAACATTGGAAATGACCCTATAACCCTGTATATGGCCACATGTCTCCATTTGCCTTATCATTATGATCAAACTACTTATTTCAGTCCACTTCAATCAAAATTATGTAATTTTGTCTTTTCCAGTAGACTGTGAGCTTCTTAGGGGTGGAGACTTTTTCAGTTAAGATTAGGTTTGGCAAAGAGCAGTAGAAACTCAAAATTGCAGTGGCTTAAATGCAACAGGGGTTTTTTTCTCATGTGTAAAAGTCCAGAGGTGGGCAGCTCAGCACAGAAATAGTTGTTATTGTATGAAGACCCTGACTCCTCCCAGCCTGATTCTCCATTCCTGAATTTGATGAAGGTAAAGTCTGTGTCCTCATGTTGTATGATGGCAGCTAGAGCTCGGGTCATTTCATCAATATTCCAGGCAGCAAGGGATGAAAAGTGACCAAATATCAGCACTACTTTTAGGCAGATCCTGGAAGGAGCCACATAAACTTCTACTTATATCTTAGTAGCCTAAATTTAATTGCACAGATGTAACTACCTGCAAAGCAGCCTGGGAAATGTAGTCTGTCTTCTAGGTGGCCACATGCTTGGCTTAAAATTAGTTCTGTTGCTGTATTAGAAGCAGTGAGACAGTCTCTGCCATAGATGGTCTTATGCATCTCTGAACAACTCCAAGGACATGCCTGACACCACCCTCAAGGGATGAGGGGGAGGACAGAACAGCCTCTGAATGCGAACATCACCTGTCACTTATCTAGCTGTGTTACCATTATGTTGTAGCTGGGCAAGTCATGGAGCCTCTCTGTGCCACAGTTTCCCTATCTCAAGAATGGAGAGAATAATAGCATTTGCCCCAAAGTTATTGTGAAGAGAGAACGATCTTGTAGAGCCTCAGAAGAGGCACCTAATATGTGGCCATATAAATGGCAGCCACTACTACTATTGTGGCTGGAGCTGTACTTGCTCAGAAGTAGCCAGGTCTGAGGTGTCTGACCACAGACGCCCTTTAGTTAAGCTTAGGAAATGGAGTGGTCGTGAAGTCTGCAACTACAGCTGCCAGGAAGTTCCTCCAAGGGACACAGGCTTATTTCTCTGCCCTTGAACCTGGATCAGCTTCACATGTTGCTTTGATGAAGAGAAGGGATGGGAGGGACCCCATGCCAATCATAGGCCTCAGCGTCAGAGGCTGGTGGCTCGGGCTTCTGTTCTCTTGGCTGCCGGCTGCCACATAAAGAGGTCTCACTGCCCTGATATTCTGGCAAGGCTGAGCATGTGGAGGGAGAGAGGCCCCGGGGGCAGGACCCTCCAGTGCCAGAGAAAGCTGGAGCCAGCCAGCCCTTGGCCCTTTCAGTCCTGGCTGTTGAGGTCAGACCCAAGGGGGAGCAGCAGAAACGTCCCCAGACAATGACATGCACAACAGATCTTCCCAGTCATCCCACAGAACTGGACACAACAACCCTATTTCAATGCTGTGAAGTTTGGAGGTCTTGGGGCTCAAGGCCTGACCCAGTGGTGCCCCGGGGTCCGTACTTTCCTGCTTGCATCTGTTTTCTTAGCTCCTGGGCAAGATTGGCTCCTCAGCAGATGGCATCTAAACCAAACACTCAAAATAAACAGAAGTGCTATGCTAGGTAGACCTCCTTTCTAGAAACTGACCCTCACCTAAACTTATCAAAGCAAATCAAGTCTATAGTACTGAATATTCAAATCTCTACTGTTGATATCTTTCAACAATTTTCAGAACATCCAAAGTTTTGCAATGTATTTTTCAGCGGTATGAGGAATTTGGCACCTTGGGCCATTTTAAAATGTGTCCTTCAAATTCTTTGAGCTCCTTCCTATCAAGAATTGGGGTCAAGGGTTGAGGATTTAGCTCAGTGGTTCTGGTGCCTACCTTGCAAGTGCAAGGTCCCTAGTTCGATCCCCAGTAAACACATACAACAATTCTGGGCATGGTGACTCATGCCCACCAGCAATCAGTACCACACACCACAGTGCCAAGTATGGTGGCTCACACCTGTAATCCCAGCACTCAGAAGGCAGAGGCAGGGGGACTGCTATGCGTTTGAGGCTGGCCTGGCTTACATAGTGAGCTCAGGGCCAGCCTGAACTACAAAGTGAGACACTGTTTAAAAAAAAAAAAAAAGAATTGGGGTCTAACTTGGGCGAGGTAGCACAAACCTGCCGTTTGAGAAGCTGAGGCAAGAGAATCATAAATTAAGTCCCACTTAAGCAACTTTGTCTCAAAATAAAAAATATGAAGGGCTGGGGATGCAGCTCAGTGCAAAGGCCCTGGGCTCAGTCCCCGTATGCCACACCATCATCATCACACTCATTGTCATCATGACAGGGGTCTAAGCCAGGCCTGGTGCTATGCACCTGTAGTTCCAGCTACTTGGAAGCTAACCTAGGAGTTCAGGGCCAGCCTGAGCAACATAATAATACCTTCATCTCTTAAAAAGTAAAAATAAAATAGTTTTTAAAAAAGAATTGGGGTCTGTACAATGTGGCCTGTGTGAGACTATGTGACTGATGAGGCTGGCTGCGAAAGGGTCATGTGACCTCTACCTGGGTGTTGCAATGGGGAAAGGCAGTCACCGCACTCAGTCCATGGGCCTGAGAGTGTCATACTGGGGAGCCTATCTGCAGGTGCTCCAGGTGAAGTAGCAGACATGAGTGAAGCCATCTTGGACCCTCTAGGCCACCCACTTGAGCCCTGCCCAAATTCCTGACCCAGATCCTAGTTCACAATCAAAGGGGTCCATGTTTAGGCCACAATGTTTGAGGTCATTTGTTAAGTAGCAGGAATGACTGCAAAAGAGCCGCAAATAAATTATTTGGAATGAAACCCAAGACTCACTGAGCGACCCTTACCTAGCAGAAGCCACAAGCCAATGTTGGGTTCCATTCAGAACCCTGAGCTGGGTTCTGTGTCCTTCAGCAAGGGATTCCCGCATGAGAAAGGCCAGGCTGCCCAGTCAAGGGGGACCATGGCACCAGGCATACCCAGAAGGACTCAGGTCTCAGTCCTGGCCTGCCTTACACTGACTGGCAGAAATCGCTATCTCCCTGAGCCACATCTTCCTAGTGCTGAGCCAGAAGTCAGCGAACTAACCTTACACAGTATCCAATGGCCAAGTGCTCATCCTGGATTTTCAGTGAATTTCAAGTATCTATAAGTGTCTACTTGGGTCCAGAAAGCATGTCACTTAGCTTTCTCACGATGGCCCCATTCAAGTGGCAGAATTTGACTGAAAGTCCATAGCAGCTAGCAGAGCAGATTGGGTCACTGGATTCATGGCCATCTTCCCTTGAAGTCTCCTACAGAGCTCTGGTCTCAGTCCTGGAAGGCTGTTCCCATTATGAGCGGTGATGCACGACATTGGTGGCCTGCCTCAGGCCACGTGCAGCAGAGCCCTGGTCCAGTAAACACAAGTCCTGCCAACGCTGAAACTCAAGTCATGGGTGAGTAAGGAGCTGTGGGCTGAGCTTTGGTTTCCCTCACCCAACAGCTATAATCACATAGATTGTCAAAGGATTTTTTTTTTTTGAGGCAACTTCAGAATTGGCTGAACCAGTGGAATAATTTCCTGTAATATACTTTCCTCCTCCTAATCCCGCATCCCCTTCCCCAGCCCCTCCTCCAGAAAAAACTCTGTGTGGCACAGGCTACAAAGGACCTTGTTGCTTAGCAACAGGAGTGAAGCTAATCAACACAGCTCTGAATATTAATATTTTTCCCAAACATGACTTATCCTGAAATTGTGCGGCAAACACAAGGCCTTTCTTTCGATATAAACAGTCATTTTAAAAAAACATCCATAATTAATTTCACGATGTGTGCTCATTTCTTTCAGTGGTAGATTAGCCTTGTTAAATAATAATAGTAGCACCAACAACACTAATGCTGTGCAGCCTTTGTCCAGCACACATAGTCGGCTTTTTGTAATTCTGTCAGCCTTAGGAAGTCGTGGTGAGGGTGGATGGAGCCAGCATTTAGGCACATTCTGGAGCTGGAGAAACGAACAAGCCCAACCCAAGGAACTGTTCCCCAAACCACGTAGTTTTCCTCTTGTTTTTTTACCTTCCTATAATGTACGAAGGAATCACACTGAACCCACAGACCCTAGTGGTTTAGAGTCGCTTAGCCCCATCCTGCAAGGTGAACACATAGGAGAAGGTCAGAGATATTCAGCTGACAAGGTTTGCTTAGCAGCCTAGGCAAGGGTGGAGTTTGGAGCAGGTCTCCTTGCCCAGTGTGTGCCAGGCCCTGAGCTTGGTGGGGGAAGTGTAGAGATGACATAGCTCAGTGTCCCCAAGGAGCTGGCTGGTTTGTTTCACTGTCTTCTAGACCAGGTAACCCCTATTCACAGTTAGTGGAGGGGTCTCATAGCCCAGTGTGGTGGTGCACTCCTGTAATCCTGGCATGTGGGAGGCTGAGACAGGAGGCTTGCAAGTTAGAGCCCAGCCTTGGCAACTTAGGAAGACCCTATCTCAAAATAAATAAAAAAGGACTGGAGATGTAGTTCAGTGTAGAGGCCCTAGGTTCAATCTCCAGTACTACAAAAAAAGATGTCTCTTCCTCCTGAATTCAATTAGGTTTTCTTCCTGTGGCTCTGTGGCATTGCCCGGCAGATTTCATCGGAAACTTCAAGTAATGTGTAAATGAAGTACTTCCAACTCAAACTGCTTCAGCTCAAAAGGGGCTCCGCTGGCTCTACAACTGTGAAGTTCAAGGGCCTATACTTGTACTGGTCAGATTTTCATCACTTTAACCAAATTCCAAGAAAGTCAACTCAGAGAAAAGGTTTGTTTTGACTCATGGTTTTGGAGGTTTCAGTCCATGGTCAGCCGGGTCTGAAGCAGAAATATCGTGGTGGAAGGGGATGGCAGAGGAGAAAGATCCACCTCAGACCGTTTGGGAGACAGAGAGCAGGTAAAGAGTCAGGAAAGGCCAAGAACCAGATATAGTCTCAAAGGCATACCCCATGACCCACCTAGACACACCCACAAGTGTGCTTAACTAATCTCCTAGCTGTCTTTCAAGCCAAATTGACAGTCAAGTTTAACCATCGCTGTGCTGACACAAGCCATGTGTGTGGGCACCTTTCACTGTCTCCCAGCTTTCCGTCCTTCTGTGTGAATTCCATCATCAGACAGGCGCCTCCCAGGTGGGAGCCCCCAGAATTGTCAGACTCCTTCATCCTGACAGCGCGTCAGCTTTCAGACCTAGGACACCAACAAGTGCAGGGCCATTCAACTGTGAACCAACCACTATGACTTACCAGAGGATTCTGGCTACACAAGGGTCACAAACCGCCTGTGTAGGTGCCAGATGAAATAAAGAACACTCAGTTACATCTGGATTTCAGGAAACAATGCATTTTTTTAGTGTAAGTGTGTTCTAAATATTGTGTGGAACATGTTTACACTAACAAAACTATCATACATCTGAAATTTGAATTTAACAAGACATCTTATATTTTTATAACTGAGATCTGGAGGTTGTCCTTCCATGTGGCCAGGAATCACGTATGGCAAGAGGCAGGTTGTCCCAGCCTGACCCTGCTGAATGTCCCTGATATGAAGAGCAGTACTTTGGCTTAAGGCTCAGAGGTTGTCCAGAGGGCAGTAGAGGCCACACTCCCTGGCAGAGTCACAGAGAGGGCCTGTGACCCTCACTCACTTCCCAGCCCCTACTTGGAACCTATCTGCTTTTCACGAGACATGAACATGTCAGGGATACCTGTCTTCCATTGTGTGGAAAGTGACCGAGTGCCAACAATAAGGATTACATAGTTCCTTGAATGGGGGGGTGACTAAAAGTCAGCTTGGGTGACATCCATCCCATCCATGCACAGCTAAGCAGGTCCTCTCACAGTCTCTGAACAGGCCCAGGTATTTTTTCCTTGGCCCTTCTGCTTTGCCTGCAATGCCATCCATTTTTCTCTTTCTGCGCAACTCCTACCTATCCTTCAATACCTAGTCTAAGTCATCCTTCCCCCAAAGTTTTCCTTGATTTCTCCCAAACAAATCAATGTATACCATTCAATCAACATTTTTATGCTGCTTTGCATTATAAATTAAATCTCCCTGTCTACCGATCTTACCCCCAATTACATTGTGAGCTCTTTGGAAATACCATGTTTATATTTCCAATAAATTCCTAAGATGCTTTATAGACAATCAATATTTGTTGATTGATTTATTTATCAACGAATAAAAAGTTGGTCATGCATGCAAATAAAATCATTTCCAGGGAGTTTACTTCCGTAGGCGCAAAAAAAAAAAAACAAAAACAAAAAAAAAAAAAACATGTTTTTCCTTTGATGGTATAGAATAGCGTGGTTCCCATCAGATGAGTTGCCTCCCACAAAACTTATTATTAACAACAAAATACATACGTCTCAAGTTATTTGCTTCGTTCACACTCAGCTGCCTCCCTGTGTACTTTCTCAAATGGAAAAGAATGTTGCAGAATTACAGTGGTCGAGCCAAGAGGTGAGCATGACCCTGGGCTTACTCTCTCTGCAGGGGTTGTGGACGTCGGATCATCACGTTTGCCCCCTCGCTGGGAACAAGAAGCTCTCGCAACTTGCAGATGGAACGCACAGCACACGCTGCAGATCGGGGTCTCCTCCACTGCCTCCCCACTCCACCCTTTGTCTCCTTTGGCCTTTCGGGCCAGGGGGTTGTCCCCTTTAGATAGAGGATGGATGAGAAGAGATTGGAAAGGAAAAGAAATCCCTAAACCCCTCCCCTAGGGAATCTCTGACATCTGGTCACCAGCTGGTGGTGCTATTGGGAGCCTTTAGCAGGTAGATTCTGGTGGAAGGAAGGGCATTTGGGGCTGCTCATGAAGGGACATTGGGACTTGTGCAGTTCACCGTCTTTCTCTGTATTTCCTGGCTGCCACCCCAAGATCCCTGCTGTATGGCTCCAGCTCCGCCTCACCACAGGCCCAAAAACAATGGAGCCAACCAACCACGGGCTGAAACCTCTGAAGCTCTGAGCTGAAATAAACTTTTCCTCCTTTGAAATGGATTTTTTCAGGTATTTTATCACAGCAATGGAAAGCTGGCTGGCACATTTTCTCAACTTGCAAATTGTTCCAGAAACTGTTGAGTGAGCCACCAGTGAAGAAGATGAGCATTACAGTTGGCTGAGCACAGGGGCCCCCTTAAAGCAGCGAGCCAGTGGCCCAACCCTGGGGGCCTGTCACTGTCATGCATACCAGTCAGACATTCCACTGCGGGAATCTTCCTTCCTTTGCCTGAGGGCGTCTTCTTGGGGCTGGAGCCTGCTCTGCCCTGCAGGGTAGGCTAAAAGGGACAGTGACAAGGAATGAAGACCCTTCCCCGAGGGCAGCTTGAGGATGAACACTTGACTGTCATTCCTAGGGTGAGGTGATCTCGGTACTCTATTGTTTCCCAGGGTTCGTAGTGCGACTGAGTTCTAGTTTCCAGAGAAGTAACTCGCTTGACAACAAACTCTCTCTTTTGCCTTTCCTTCCTGTCTTGTTTCACCTCAATCCTTCCAGAAAATTTTTCTCTTCCAAATAAACTTTTCTGCGCTGAAATCCTTGACTCAGAATCTGCTTCTGGTGTAGAGGAGCGGAGTCCAAACCAGAACACCCACCATGAGGCCTACGAATAGGTATTTTATTGTAAATTCTCCCACACAATTGGATATTCCTTGTAGAATCCAACAACTGCAGCAGTGTTTGTGGAACCAAGGGCAAAGCCCACATTTTGCTGTCCCTAAGGAAGAGAGAGCCAGTCATTTGGGACAAGAAGTGAGCTTAGAGCTCAGGGGGCTGAAAGTCATGCTGTTCTCAGCTTAAAACCCACAATCAGAAAATGGTGGTGTGGAAAAGCCTTCATTTGGTGTCAGAAAGAAGACAAGTCTGTCTGCACCCCCATTTTCCTTCCCTGCTGTAGGTTCTGGCTTCTCTTTACCTCATCTTACCCCACCACCCCCCATTACCCTACGTCACCCCTGCTCTTTTAATTAGTAAGCATTCTGCAAATGATCAGCACTCTGGGCCTGTTAGCATGATGAATGGGCAATTAAAACTACATAAGCAATTACACCGGCTCCGAATTCTCTCCGTTCAGCTCTGGCAGTGAGCTCGAGGGGGGGGGGGGCAGAGGACAGGGCCCCTCTGCAGCCCAGGGGAGCCCCCTGGTGACCTCCACCTTCAAGTAATCAAGTACATGTGTGTGCATGTGCTCACACACACACACACACACACACCCAGCTCTAGGCCAAGCAGCAGTGGGACTTCTCCGTAGCCACTTAGTCCTGTCAAACAGTCTGCCCTGACTCTTTAAGAAAAGCACTAACTTTTAAAAATTTCAGCCCACTGGTGAACTTTCTTACTGAAATAGCCCACAAGAAACCAAGGGGAACAGTCTGCCACAATGAGTTTGGACAGGAAAGTCTCCTCACAAGAGGTGCAATGAAGTCCAATAAACATTTATGTCTAAGAAAGGCTGTCATTCGGATTCAGAGCTGTATGTAATATAAGAAAGGGGCAAGCCCATTTGTAGGATCCTGGACTTCAAGATTCCTGGGATAAGTGACAATAGGCATAGCCATTTGCTAGGAAGGGTCCCCAGAGCTCACTGTCTAGTACTAAATAAGGAAATCAATAAGGGGAAGTGCTGGGGCCATGGGAAGGAGATGATGGAACGGAAGAAAGCCTTGTCCCTGAGAAAGTTTCAAGCGCCCTCCCCTCGCAGTGGAGTCATCCCTTGATAGGCACCATGTTGAAGAAAAAGGTTTTGAAATAACAGATGAACTCAGGAAACCACCTTTCACCTTGGACTGAATGCACACAGCTTTGCTCTCGCTCTCTTGCCCCTCCGCCAGCTTGACCTTGACTCCACCCAGAAAACTGAGGCCCTTCCCACACTTGCGGAATCTGAGTGCTTCTGACAGAGTCAAGTGGAGAAAAGAAGGACCTAGTGCATGTATAAGCAGAAGTACAAATACCTTGAGCACCTGTCTCTGACTTGTACTTAACTGAAGCTGGTGTGTCTTCATAGGGTCCTCAGCAGCAGAGTCTGAGACAAATTCAAGTGCAAATACAATTATTTCTTGACTGGAATACCACAGGCCCTGTGGCTACCAAAATCCACAGGTGGATGCTGAAGTCCCTTGCAAAAAATGGCATCATATTCACATAAACCCTATGTAAATCCTCTTGTATACCTGAAATCATCTCTAGATTTTTAATAATACCTTGTATAGTGTAATTCCTGTGTAAATAATTGTTATCTTGTATTGTTTAGAAAACAAGAACAAAATTCTGTACACATTCAGTTCAGATGCAGTTTTTTTCTCCCCAAATATTTTCATTCATGGCTGGTTGAATCCATGGATGCAGAACCCGGATGCAGAGGTCTGACTGGTTTAGAAGAGACCTCGTCAATACTGCTCATTAATCCCAAGTCAGTATGACAGCAGAACTGGATATTACATCTTATTTAATTTTAACTGATTGAAATTTATTTATCATGCTAAAGACTGAACCCAGGACTTTGCACATGCTAAGTAAACATTTCAGCCCTGAGGGGCATCCCTTGGGCTGTGCGTAACCAGCACATGATCCCACTGGGTGAACTCAAGTGAGGTGCCAGGTGCCTCCCCAGTTTGTGAGGTGCAGGTAAACTGCTGCAAGCCTGACCTTTAACTTGCCTTATTGTCAGGAGCTGGGGACAAGTGTACTCCTGGGACCAAAAAAAAAAAAAAAAAAAAAAACAACAACAACAACAATAAAGCTGTCAGGCAAAAAAATTTCAAGTGTTCCACTGAACAGTCTTTAGCTCCATGTTATCCAATAAATAGCCACTAACAAAGATAGCTATGTAAATTTAAACAAGACACGCCTATAATCTATAGCTACTGGAGGCTGAGGCAGGAAGATTACAAGTTCAAGGGCAGTCTGGGCAACTTGGCCAGACCCTGTCTCAAAATAAAGTGAAATAAAGGATTGGGGATGCCCCTCAGGGCTAAAATGTTTACTTAGCATGTGCAAAGTCCTGGGTTCAGTCTTTAGCATGATAAATAAATTTCAATCAGTTAAAATTAAATAAGATGTAATATCCAGTTCCACTGTCATACTGACTGCATCTCAAAATGCTCAATACCCACGTGTGGCTAGTGGCCACCATGTTTGTCCACGTAGATAAAGAAGACTCTTATCATCTCAGAAGGTTCTACTGGACAGCATAGCTTTCAATGTACAGAGATTCGGGTGAAGGGGCGTATGAGTGGCTAAAACATCAACAGTGTCTGCCAGTGGCAGATGCAAAAGAAATAAGTCACAAATGGGCACTAAAACTCACAAAATCTATGATTTAATATAACCCTAAGGCTCATAGGACACAGCCTTTTAGTGGCTGGAGATGGAGCCTTTAGACCAGGCAACTCAGATCTCTCCTTGTGAAGGAATTCTAGATGTGGCTGAACATTGCTTCCTCTAACCAATCTGTGTAGTTTCAGAAGAGTTTATCTTTACCCTTTTACACTCTTGAATCTTGAAACTTTGGAATCTGGCCAGTTCCAGAGTGTTCTCAAGCCCTTTTTGCTATTCTTCTGACATAAAATACTTGGCTTCTTTTTAATGCAGATCTTTCCAGCAACCACATTCTCCTTTGCTCCAACTTTACAGGTGCTTTCTTTCTGCCTAAGCTTCATATCATTTGTCTCTGATTTTTGCTTCTGATTCTCACTATAAATGTGGCTGAAAGCAGACAGCAGTATCCATACCACAGCATGAATGTTGGGTTGCCTTGAAATTTCCTTCACCAGATTAATCCCTTGCCTTTAATCTCAGTCTCCCACAAAATCTCAAGATGTGGGCATGATGTAGACAAATTTTCAACCACAATATCAAACTGCCAAAGGAGTTCCTATTCCCAACTGAAACCTCCCAAGCCTGGCTTTTACTGTCTGCATTCCTATGAGCATTCTGAAACATCAACAGTGTCTGCTATTGGTCTCAGCTCTGATCAATAACACACAGGAAGCACTAATCACAATGTTCTAGGGCTTCTCTAGCTCACATCTTTAAACTTTTCTAAACTCTGCCTGCAAACTAGTCCCAAAGGCTTCTAAACCATATGGTTAGATACAGTCACAGCAATGATCCCATTCATGCAAGGCAGGCACTAGAACCACTGAGCTAAATCCCTATCCCCAATGACCCCATTATTGGTATTAATATTCTGTATTAGTCTGCTTTCTCATCTATTTAATTGATACCTATTGGTAACCAACAAGTAAGTCTCCAATTTAGTGGCTGGAAACAACAAAAAAGATTTATTCTATTCCTCACCTTCTATTGATCAGAAGCGTAGGAGCAGCTACACTGGGAGGCTTCTGGCTCAGGGTCTCTCATAAGGTTGTAGGCAAGATATTGGCTGAAATATGGCGTCTGAAAGTTTGCAGCTGGAGAATTTGATTCCAGATGGCTCCCACATGGGTGACAAATGGGTTCTGACTATTTGCAGGCAGGCTTAATTCCGTGCCATGTGGGCCTCTCCATGTAAGTACCTTCACATGTGCTGTGGCTTCTATCTAGATGCCCACCAAAGCCTTATGTGCTCACAGGTGCAACTTTTGGGGAGGTAATTGGATCATGAATGCGTGATGCTGGATTAGACCATGTGATAACTAAATTGGTTTCATGTAATTCTGGGTGTGGATAACGGACACACTACCATGGGTGTGGGTGGCACCAATCAATAAGCTTGTAACCTGGATGGAACATAAAGTGACAGAAAGAAAGTAGGTTTGCTGCTTGCTGTTGCCTGCCTGCCCCACCATGAACTGCTGCTCCTTTTCTATGCTGCCATGTCTTAGAACCAGCCAACTAAGGACTGAACCTCTATGAAGTATGAGCCAAAATAAATGTTTCCTCTTTTAACCTGTGAGTAGTGGGTATTTTGTCTCCGCAACAAAAAAAAAATGTAACTAAGACAACATGGCACCTGGCTTCTCCCAGAACAAAAGGTTCAAGAGAGCAAGGACAAGCTACGGTGTCTTTTATGACCTAGCCTCAGAAATATCTCCATCACTTCCTCATGTCCTGTTAGCTACCCATTTCAGCCCTATTCACTGTGGGAAAGGACTCTGCAAGGCATGAGTACCACTGGAGACTGTGGGAAACTAGCTCCTGCTTTTTTCTTTTCTTTTCTTTGCAGTACTGGGCATTGAACCAGTGTATGCCAGGCAAGCACTCTACCACTGAGCCCAGCCCCTTTTGAAATGCTTTGAGACAGGGTCTTGGTAAGTTACCTCTGCCTTAGCCCCTGAATAGCAAGATGTTATGGTTTATATCTAGATGACTTTTTAAAGACACATGCCCTTATTGAAAGAACTTTTTTTGGGGGGACAAAGTCTCTCTATGTATTTCAAGCTAGACATAAACTCACTGTGTAGCCCAGGCTGGCTTTGAACTTGTGGCTATCTTCATGCTTTAGCCTTTTGAGTCTGACATTACGGGTGAGTGTTGCCGTGCATGACTAGGCAAGGCTTTTGAGAGGTGATTAAATCGTAGGGATATTGTAGCTAAATGTGTGTTGGGAAGTGGTACCTGGTCAGAAGACATAGGTCACTAAGGGCATGACTTGGAGGGTACATCTCCTTCCCTGGCACCTTTTTCTCTCTGCACCCTTCCTATTATGGTTTGTGTCTAGATGTTCCCTCCAAAGCCTCATAAAGTCTTAGGGATTTTTTAGTGGTGGCTAAATCTAGATGTGATTCCTTCATGGTACAATGTTAGGCTCAAGGGAACTAGGACTAAGGGTGTGAGTGCTACCAGCCCTAAGTAATCTAGATAAGACAAAAAGGATAGAAAGGCTGTTAAATTTCCTTGTTGCCTTTGCTGTTGCCCCTCTGCCATGTGCCACCCTGCCTTGGAGCCAGCTGATTATGGACTGAAACCTCTACAGGCTATGAGCTAAATAAACTCTTTTTCATGTAACTTTGGGTGTTGGGTGCTTTGTCTCAGCAAGAACAGTAAAATTGCTAAGACATTGTCCATCAGGATACAAGCAGCTTTCCTCTATCCAGACCCTTCCACCAAACACTGACCATGCAAGGACTGAAACTTCTAAAACATAAGCCAAAATTAATTTCTCCTCTTTCAAGTTGTGGGTGTCAGGTATTGTGCCCCAGCAATGAGGAAACTGACTTAATGTGAATTTTTGTTCAAACAAATAGTGTTGTTAACGTGAACATACCTGACTACATTATTCAGAAGCTTTTGGAACTGGTTCACCAGAAGAGTATGGAAAGGTTAGGAGATGCTGGCTGGAAAAGCAGGCCAATGTCCCAGTACTGAGGAAAGTAACTAAGACCCTGGGATTAGCTATGTGTGCCACTATGTCTGACCTAATTATTACTTTCTTTACTTTGATGATGGTGTTATGGCTTTGCAAGAGAGTGTTCCTATTCTTAGCAGATTCATGCAGAGGTATTTAGGAAGGAAATGTAGTGATAGCTGAAACTTTCAAATGATTTGGCAAAAACCTAATGTAGCCAATTAGGTTAAACTATATAAAATTTCTCATATTTGAATCTATCTCTCTTTTTCTTACACTACACTCAAACCAAGAGAGTCTAGTTTGCTATATTCAAACATTTTTAACCAACAAAAAAAGGTAAATCCGTGTGTGTTACGGTTTAGACTTAACAATATTCCCCAAAAGTCTTATATTAGGAGGTGAGGCCTGGTCAGAAGGGGCAGGTCACTGGAGATGTAACCTAGACAAATGTATCCTCGTCCTTGGCTCCGCCTCTCTCTGTTCCCTGGTTGCCATGTAATGACCAGTTTTTCTGCTTTTGTGACATTCTACCATGTCCTTTTTGCCTGGAACTCAGCCCAAATGTAGACTAAATACATTGAAATCTGAGCCAAAGTAAACTTCTTTAAATTTCAAGTGTCAAGTAGTTTGGCCCAGTCATATACATAGAGCAAACACGGCAAAATGTTAGCAATTGGTGGCTATGTTGTGGTGTCTTAGTATGCTTTGTGTTGCTATAATAAAAGACTATAGGCTGAGAAATCTATAAACATTAGAACTTCTCAAAGTTTTGGATCTTAGGCTAGAAAGTCTATCACCAACAAGTATTGTGTCTTGCTGAGGACCTGGTCTCTTCTGAGTTGGCACCTTGAAAACCGCATCTTGCAGAGAGGAGGAAACTGTTCTCCACATGGCAAAATAAGGAGAAGCAGGAAGAAGTCTGAACTCAGCCTTTTATGCCAGTACTAGTTCCACCTTAGGGATGGAGACCTCATGACCTAGCCATCTCTTAAAGGTTCCACCTCTTAATATTGGTCCAATGGCAATTAAGTTTCAACATGAATCTTAGATGGTATATTCAAATCATGGTAAGCAGGGAGGTGAATGCTCAAATGTTTTCTAGTGCTACCTTTACAACTTTCTTTTGTGTTTTAAAATATAGTTATTTGCTTAAAATTTTCCCATACCCCTAAGTGGAATGAACTACTATTTCTTCTCCCAAGTTAAAGTCTAAGAGTAATCATACCTCCTCCTTTTTAAATCCAAAGCTCACAATGAGTCCCACGGGCCTTCTAGCTGGGAGAAGCACCCCTATTTTCCACACCCTCAACTGTTTTTACACTTTTCCACGGTACTGCCTCCCCAGTATCCTGGAACCAGCCCCTGTGGACCCTCTGCTCTGTTCTTTCTACCTAGACCTGCTGGAGTTGTCTCTACTGTTGACCCTAGGAGATCTCCTTTCAGCAGGACATATCCTGTTCTGATGATGCCTTTGGCCTTCTGCCTCCCTAATCTCCCAGGTACCCTAGACCAGTTCTGCTGTATGTGTGAATCAAAAGTTCCAACCCTCTTCAATTCACCATGTACAACTGAGACCAGGACACAAACGTGAAGAATTGACTCATTCGGGATAGAGCATTTCAGCAGACTAGAAAGAGAAAAGAAATTTCTCAACTTAAAAAAGGACATTACAAAAACCCTGTAGCTAATAATCATGAATGACTGACTGCTTTCCCTCTAAAAGTGGGAATAAGACAAAGATAGCCACATTCATTTTTCTATTCAGCACTTGCTAGAGGCCCTAACCAGTGCAATAGCACAGAAAAAGAAACAACGTATCAGAATTGGGAAAAAAAAAAAAAAAGTGGAACCTTGTGCTCAGCTGATGCAACTGTGTCTGTAGAACATTCAAGGAAATGTGCAAAAGAACCACTAGAACTGATGAGTGAGCGTGGTCATGGGATATCAGGTAAATATACAAAAGCCAAACGCATTTTTCTTTGCAAATATGGCAAAATATGTGGAAAATGAAAAAAAGACGTGATCATACAATAACATGGTATAAAAGTATCAAATAGGCAAGAAGAAAACATCTTCCAACACCAATACACTTCCTCTGCTTGACCTTTGTCTTGGGCCTGAGCTCAGTGTCCTGCCAAGCTCTGCCTTTGCTCATCTGCCCCAGATGTCACCACATCTCTCTGCCCCACCCTTTTGATCACCAGGCTTTCTCTTTTCTGCAGAACTGACTGCCTTCCTGTCTTTCCCCTCCGACTTCCCAGGACCATCTCTAGTTCCCAGTGCTACACTAACCCTAATGGAGAGAGGGATTTTTTTGGTTTGTTTTGTTTTTTTTGAGACAGGGTCTCGCTTTGTAGTTCAGGCTGTCCCTGAGCTCAGCCTCAAACTCACATCACAGCAATCCTCCTGCCTCTGCCTCCCGAGTGCTGGAGTTACAGGCGTGAGCCCCCACGCCCGGCACTGTGGTATGTGGTACTGATTGCTGCTGGGCATGAGTCTCCACGCCCATTATGGTATGTGGTCACCGGGAATCAAACCAGGGTCCTTGAGCTTGCAAGATAGGCACTGGAACCACTGAGCTAAATCCCCGGCTCCCAGAGCTCCCATTTAACACCTGTGACTAGGACAAATCCTGGCCCTTTGTTTGTCCCTTGTTAAAAACATGTGCCCCTATCAAAACTTTACACCAGACCTTATGTATATGTATAATTATGTGTCTACTAAGGATAAAAATTTTAAAGGAGAATAATAATGCTCATGTGCATGATTGTTTTGAAGTTAAAAAAGGGTCAGGTCAAGAAGAAATTGCCTAGGGCCATGACAGATTCTCCAAGAGTGGAAGTGGCTGGTGATATGAGTATTGTTACAGCCCCTCCATGCTGAGACCAGAAGCCAGCTCCGGATCTTAGACCCAAAGGACTCTCAGTCACATTTTATCTCCTATCTGTGAATGCACCCAAATAGGCCATACTAGTCAAAGAAAGGTTGTCAAAAATACAACAGCATAATGGATTCGTAGATCCTTTCACTAGCAAGATAATGAAAGTTTTCCATTTTAAAGCTAGATTCCCAGTAAGTCCTCACTGAATGATATTGGTCTTCGGTTTTTCTCATCTGTAAACTAGGAATGGGCCTAGGACTCACCCAGAGGATCATGGTTTCAGGTCCCATAGGACCGTTCTTGTAAAGGCTTAGCACTTACAAGCAGTCGGGGAGTCCTGGCAAGGGGAATGGATATGCTGTGAACCTAAAGAAGGCGACACTTCAGGCCCCGCACTACCATTAGCACTTTTCAAGTGTGGCTCCAGGTTAGCATAGTGCTTAGGTACTTTGTACAGACCACTGCCTGTTTCCGGTTTGACTTTGTTATGCCTCCCTGAGGTTCCCTGGTATAGAATCCAGCTAAAGGGAAATGGAAGCGAAGCTACAGTAGGGATTTGTTTGCGGGTTTGCAGGCCTTTCTGTGCAAAATGGGTTGCTGGCCATCACATACTGCAGTGCACAAATGGCCTTCAGGGACGCTACTGTCCCTGGGGCTGATTCACCTACTGTGGAGACGTGACTGTGCATGTTAGAAGTCCCTGTGAGATATAAATGTGTATTTTGTGTTATCTAGTACAACACAGCAAGTCATCCCAGAGCTCAGTGGCTTAAAACAATAACAATCATTTGTTTTGCTCACAAATCTGCAGTGGCCGAGGCTTGTCAGGGACAGCTTGTCACTGCTTTACACGACATCAGCCATAGTGGCTAGAATCATCCAGAAGCTCCGCCCTCACATGTCTGCTGCTGGGTGGGGGTCGTCACCTGAAACCTCAGCTGCCTGGCTGTGGGATCACAGTGCTGGGATCTCCAGGGCGTGTGTCCTGAGAGGGCCAGGTGGAAGCTGTGTCTCATGTGACCTACCTCCGAAGCCACACAGTGACACTGGCTACAGTCACAGAGTCGTTCAGAGAAGAGAACGGAAGACAAGGCGGCCCCACTTCTCAGTGAGAGGAATGTCAATGTCCCATCACAAGAAGAGACTTGCGCTGAGAGGTCTGGTTGTGACTGCTACGGAAATCGAATCAGCTGGCGTCCTGTGGCTCCCAGGCTCTGCAAGCCAGCAGGCAGCGGGAGAAGCCACGCTTGAGATGTGTGGAGCCGGAAGCTTGTCTGGAAAACCTCCCAATCGTCGCATGAGGAAAATTGTAAGTGACAAATCCATTCTCACTGATGCTTCGTGGAGATGGAAATTTGCTTCTGTCAAGAAGCACTCAATAATGCAGCATACGCAATTAATAATGCACCATATATTTTTATTTCTCTTCTGACAGGAAATGTACATAATAGCATTTCATGGGATTTGTGTGTTTGTAAAGCAACTGTAACAGTCCTACCAACCCAAGTAGTGTCTGTTTGAGAAAGTTCTAGAGGTCCCAGGGCTTCCCACTGCATCCTAGCATATCTAATCCCTCTTGTCCTGATGAAGCCTGGTGGATACAGGAAAACGTGGTGTTCGGGTTGGGTGCAATTCACATACCTATAATCCCAGCACTCTGGGAGGCTGAGGCAGGAGGATCACATGTTTGAATCCAGTCTGGGAAACTTAGCAACTCAATAAAATCCTGTCTCAATAAAAAAAGCATCTGAGGATATAACTCAATGCCAAAGCCCTGGGTTCAGTCCTCAGTAACAGGTTCCTGGGTGTGTCAATTCATATGGCATTATTTTATGGATAATATTTTATTTTCTAATAATCACACCAGTCTGTAAGCACATCAGCTCCTATAGCATTATTTCATTATTCAATATGCACACAAAATTTGCACCTTCATTTCATGATAATTCTGTCCATAATTTCTATAATTACTGATCAGATCCAAATGCAAATAGGATAGAGAGAAAGGTAGAATTATCTCGGTAGTAGCCAAAAACATAGACTGGAAAAGGAAGATGTGCAGATTCTTCAAAGTGTCACTCTTATTGCCTCACAATGGAAACTAATTACCAGTGACAACGAGGGGCCCTGAAGGAAACTTTACCACACTATCAATACTCTTATTTAAAGGCAGTCAAGCACTCAGGAGAAAAGATGGAATGATCTTCCTATTGCCTCTGTAGAAAACGATACTCAAAATATGGCCCTTGTGTCAAAAGCTGATCCAAATGATGCAGCCCAAAAAAGGAGAAAAAAAAGAAACACAAAAGTGTTCCAGACAGTTAATTAGTAAGAATATGATAGCGGTCTTTAGTTTGGGAAGTTCGAGGTCACTGTGAGCTTTTTTATTTTCTAATTATTATTTCTCTTCTCATTTAAGTGTCCACGTTCATCCCAGGTTTTGTATTTACAATTTTATGTCCCTTTTCTTTTCTTTCTTATAGCTCTGGAGATTGAACCCAGAGCCTTTACTTTAAGCTACATCCCCAGCACTTTTATATTGTTTTATTTTGAGACTAGAGCTCCCTAAATTGTTAAGTTGCTCCAGCTGAGTTGAAATTGCGACCCTCCTGACTCAGCCTCCTGAGGTGCTAGGATTGTAGATGTGTGCCACCCCACCCGGCTTGTGTCAATGCACCCAGTTTGCATTCTTTTTCTTCTTTAGGAAAAAAACCCCAAATGTTTAGGCTTCAGATCCTACTATGAGCCACACTTGGCTCCTGCTGACTATTATTATTAATAGATCCTGGTTATGATTCCAATAGAGACATTCATACAGCACTTATAGATGAGAGGACGGGTGAGAGACACCCTTCAGGTCGAACTGCTGTCTTTTCTTCTCCTCCTTTCTGAGGACACAGGCCCAGACCATGACTGTCACAGCCCGTTAGTCTGCCTTGAGAGACTTCCACACACTGGGTGGCTTAGGCGGCAGACATTTACTATCTCACAATGCTGGACACTAGTTGTCCAAGGTCAGTGCATTGATGGGCTCCTTCCAAGGCCTCTGTCCTTGGCCTGCAAGTGGCTGTCTTCTCACTGTGTCCTCACATGCCCTTCCCTCTGTGCGTGTCTGTGTCCTAATCTCTTCTTATAAAGACACCAGCCATGGTGGATTAGGGCCCGCATTAACAATCTCATTTAGCTTAATTACCTCTCCGGAGGCCCTCTCTCCAAATGGAGCTGCTCCCCACTTCGATGAGGGCTATGACAAACCCTTCGCAAGGGGAAAATATCATAAGTTGAAAATGCATCGAACACACGGAGCCCAGAGTGGGTCCTAGCTCAGCAGCAGGCACACCAGAGAGCATGGCGTGTCCTCTTGAGATATCGGAGCCACCACTGCCCAGTGTCACCGGAGAGGACGGAGCACACAGCCCCGGCTGGGAGAAACCCCCTGTACAGATTCGGGGAGTGGCCTTAGGTCGAGCCATGTAAGGGTCTTGGGGGTGAGGACTAAATACATGATTTCCAAGGGGAGCTCGATTCAGCTCGGAACATGCCCAAATGCTAAGGAGGCAGAGGACGGCCCCAGCTTGCCCAGATCAAGCTGCTCAATTAGCACTTCTCGCCTCTCAGTGCTGAGCCACCAGGCGGTGCCATCAAAGGGCTCAGCCTCCTTCAGATCAGCCAGTGAGGCCCCAGTGGCGCAGCCCGGGGTGCTGTGTCCTGGCAGGAGCGAAAAGCCCAGGCTCCCCAGTGTGGACAGCAGGGTCCCTTCAGGTTGTATTTTAAGAAACTTGAAAGCGCTCCTTCCCGGGACAGGACAAGCCGGCTTGGCTCGGGGCGGGCGCTGGGCACCACCCCGAGGTCTCTCATCTGTAGCCCCTCAGGCTCAGCTGCAGTGTCCCCGCCCGCTGTGACCTGGCACAACCAGCCTGGCCCCCAATGTTTTGGAGACTGCTAAGTGTCTGCAGAGGTGGCCTCCACCCAGGCTGAGCTGTCAGCGCAGGGCGTCCAAGGTACCGCCCCCCGCCTAGCTAGTCTGCTCCCTCCCAGGGCTCTGGTCTGACCCTGGTCGGTACTGGTCACCAAGAGTGACTGCGAAGGGGAGACAGGGATGGAGGAGGCCGCTCTGGCCCTGAGTGAAGCCGGAGCTGAGCCCATGGACAGAACGCCAAGAGGTCAATACTACGCCCCGCTGCCCTTCTGACCACCGTGCCATCTGCCTTTGGAGCTTGATCCGGGGCCTGTGCCCACTCGGCCTGTGGAGAAGTGAGTAGTCTGGCCCTTACCTCCTACATAAAGCAAGCGGAGCTCGGAGGTGTGAGTGACTTATCCGAGGTCACACAGCTGGTGACAGCCTGGCCATGCTTCAAACTCTAGATCCCGGAAGGAAGCCCTCTACGGGGTTTCCCCTTAGTTCACAAAACCCCCTTCCATCAGTCCACTCCTGCTCAATCCTTTGCTCAGCTGTAGTAGTCTGGGAAGAGAAGCAGTTTAACTCTCCAGTTTCTCTGGTAGAAGAGCAGAGAAAGAGGGAGTTGTGAAAGGTTTGGAGAAATGAATCGAGAGGCTGCTAAGGCCACTTCCTTTATTTTTCAGGGGACCACTGGAGTACACTCTGAAATAGCTGTGCCCACACCATTCACAGCTCTCTTTTCTCTGGTTTTCTATCATAGATGCTAGAAAATTAAACTGATTCTCCTCCTATCCTCTCTTACAGCTGAACAAAGGGTGTGTGTCACAGTTCAGGCCAATGAGCTATAAAGAGAACTCACAAGTTGAGGCTTTCAGGAAAAAGAGACCCTTTCTGTATTACAACATTACTTGTCTTATGCATTCCTCTTTCTTCCTGCCTGGGATGCTGTTGCAAACTCTGGAAGTGTGACAGCTATCTTGCAGCCATGTGGATAAAAAATTCCACATTAAGAATGGAAGATCAACAAAATAGGAGGCTGATGAAATGGTTGGGCTGCCATCCTGACCTGGATTTCTTATTGCAAAAGATGAAATATTGTTTATACCCCTGTTGGTTGAGCTTTTTGTAACCTGCAGCCAAAGGCAGCCCTAATTGATACAAACATGTACATAGCATCCCCATGTCTGTGTTTTTCTCGCAAGGCTTAACATCCCACAGACTAAAAGACCTCTGAAAGATCACCTCAGATGTCACGGCACCATCCCAGGGTCCCCCTTTCCGAACCCACCCCATTCCACTCTCACTAGGGCCCCCAGCACATGAGCAGAGACCCTCCATGGCCCTGGTGTTTATCCCGCACAGGTTGCTCTGGCCCAAGCAGTGGAGAGCTGAGCACCTTGCTGCCTCATCTTCAGGGAGCCCCGTCCTCTGAGTGAGTAGGTCCTGGCGCAGACGCCGTGCTGTGAGAGGGGCACCCATTGGCGACGTGGTGTCCAGGAGAAGGAGATCAGGATGAGGAAGATTCCAGCCAGAGGAACACCAGAGAGTCCCCACGGCCCGTCCCCATCAGGAAATTCTATGGTTCTGCGAGTTAACACGCGTAAGAAACACCTCAGGACACAGCGGGAAACAAAGCAGGGTTTGGAGTCAGGGAGAAACACACTAGATTTGAAACCTGATCTCTCCCCTCAATGGCAATCACTGCAGCAGAAATATCTAGCTTCCTCTTTTCATAGAAATACAGCCCTGGGGGGCCGGGGATATAGCTCAGTGGTTGCGGCGCCTGTCTTGCAAGCGCAAGGACCGGGGTTCGATCCCCGGAACCACATAACAATACTGGGTGTGGAGACTCATGCCCAGCAGCAACCAGTACCACATACCACAGTGCCGGGCGTGGTGGCTCACGCCTGTCATCCCAGCACTCGGGAGGCAGAGGCAGGAGGATTGCTGTGATGTGAGTTGGAGGTTGAGCTCAGGGCCAGCCTGAACCACAAAGCGAGACCCTGTCTCAAAAAAACCTTTAAAAGAAAAAGAAATACAGCCCTGGGTTTTTCCCTGAGTACACGGTCACCTAGAACAAGGACTACATTTCCTGACCTTCTTTGCAGTTAGGTATAGCTGTATGACTAGATTCTAGAGTAACAGCAGGAGTTTTGAGTACAACATGCAGGAAGTATCCTTAAAAGGGAAAGAGGTGTATTTCCTCCTTTTTATTCTTTACTTATTCTTCCATTCTGCTCCCTGGGATGCAGATGTGATAGCTAGAGCTCTAGCTATCATGTTGAGTCATGAAAACCATGACAGAACAATAGATGGATCTTTGATCCCTATGCTTTTGTGGAGCAGAGGAGCCTATGCTCAGACTCTGGTGGGAAAGAAAAGAAACTCTTATTTTGTTTAATCCAAAGCTACTTTGAGACTATGGACTCCTGACTGAAACACGTACTCAGTCTGGGGCAAAGTCTTGTGGCCTGTCTGGGCCTCCAGAGATACCCTTATCTCTGTAGTGGGAATCATAATGTCCACAGATCAGAGTGTACTCAGACAGGGAAGTGAGAGGACGTCTATGAAGTTCTATGAAAACTACTCAGCACTACGGAAAGTGTTAGGCATTTGTGCTGGGTGCCACAAAAAGGCAGAATGCGAGTGAGGAGTTGGGGTGAGGATGGAGAGTGGTACGAAACAATCATACATGTTTCGTCTCTTCCAAAGGGGCTTCCCAAAGATGCTGCACTTCCTGTTCCTGTGAGACTTGACTTCCCTCGTCTGATGGTGGTGGTGGTGGCCTTAGGAAGCTGCCTTGGAAGATTGCTAAATCTGGGAGCTTTTGTAGTACCTGGTGACATGACTTTATTAATACTAGACTGGCCAGACCTTCAGGGAAAGATGGCTGAGGAGTTTTGCTTTCCTAGTCCACAAGGCTGGGGGTCCCTCCTGAGCAGTCTGCGTGTGGCCAAAGCCCTTCTCCTGGGGTCAGCAGCAGGACCCACATGAGTCACACAGGAGGCAGAGAGGGCACATTGGATCTGCCTGGGAGAAGTCACACCCCAAATGCAGCTAGGGGCAACACCCCAGTGCCAGCAGACTGTAGTACAACCAGAAATTCCTGGTCAGCCGTGCAGGGGACCGTGGACTGTAAACCATGCCCCGCCTGTGGCTGGCCCTCATTGATGCAAGGCTGCATCTCAGGCTGTTCAAGGCCCTGGCAGGCCGAGCCTGTCCATCTGGAGTTGGTGCTCATCTTCCAGCATTCAGCAGTCTGAACTCAGCTCATCATGGTTCTTGGGGCTCTGGCCTTGACAGGTCAAAACTGCCATCTCTCAGACATGCCCACTGGGATCTTACCCTGTTGCCACTCAGAGTGGCTGAGCACAGAAGTGCCCCCAGGCAAGTGGCACAGGCTTAGTTTGGCTTCTCTCTAATCCCGGCATGCTCTTCGGTCTTGTAGAAAGTCCTCCGGCAGCTTCTGGAACCCAACAGCTAGGGAGTGGGAATCCCAACAGAGTAGAGTAGGGAAATGGGCAGCTTCCCACCAATCTGTCCCTCTCTGTCGCTCTTCCATTTGTCTCAAGGACTCGGGGAGTGTGGAGCCTATGGTAGTCACGTTCCCCTAAATCCTGGCTAAGCTGGGAGAACTTTTCTGAGCAGGCACTGAGGGCAGTGGGAAGCAGGCCTTGGGGGCAGGATGAGTCATCAGAGGAAGCTAGGCATGCTTGCCAGCCCAGGGAGATAGCAGAACCTGGCCAAGGGTTCAAGAGCAGACAGAAGATGGTGGACAGGGGATGAAAGCAGAGACCCCTGAAAATGCCTCTCATCTGATAGGCCACTGCTTGACTTGTCTCAAATTGAAGCAAAATGGATCTTTGCATTTATGGTCCCTGGCCGGTTAGGCTGCCAGCCAGTTCCACTCAGCCAACAGCTCAGACGGCGTGACTTTCCGGCCCTAACCCAGATCCAGCCTGGCAACTTGAAGTCCTTTGCTGTGGGGCTCACTGGGCAGCCAGAGGACCTGTTCTTCTGGTCACCCTGCTGCACAGTCACGTGAGGTGTGGAGAATACTGGTATACCCCATCCCGGTCCCCCAGGCACTGATCATTCTGGGACATGCAGTGTGCTGCTGGGACCCATAGCCTCCTCCTCCCAAGGGCTTTCTTGCACTGCTGAGGGAGGCAGGCTGCCAGTCTCCCAGAGCAGCCCTCAGGCAATAGCAAACAAGGACTAGTGGACAATGACCCCAGCTCCCTCACTGGGACAACTGCCTGGTTGTGAGCCTTCTGCACTGCCTCACGCCCAGTGGGGTCACACCACAAACACCTGCACTGGTAACTGCTCCTGCCACATTCCACATGTGACTTCCTCCATCCCCAGCCTCACCACCCCAGCTCTTCCTAGAGGCCTGCCCTTTAGTCCTGCCTTGGGGTCTGCTTCAGGGGAGCTAAACCAAGACAGCTGGTTGATTAGAGGGGATGTGGCTGAAAGTCTTCCACAGGCCAGACCTATGGTGGTGACCTGGGCTCCCAGGCTGACTGACGCATCACGGAAGAGCTGGGCAGACTGGCTGTTTGTGTCCTCCCAGGACTCATGTGTTGGAATCCCAGCCGTGAAGGCAATGGCATTAGGAGCTGAGGCCTTCAGAGGTAACAAGACTGTGGGGGAAGAACCCTCGGGAGTGGAACTAATGCCCTTAGGAAAGAGGCCAGCTGGGGTGGGGGCACTTGCCTAGAGTGCATGAGGCCCCGGGTTCCATCTCCAGCACTGCTAAATCAAAAATAATACATAAATGAAGCCCGGGGCAGCGCCCCTTGCTCCTTCTGCCGCTTGAGAAACGGGCCTTCGCCAGACATCAAGTCTGCTGACACTTGGATCTTGGACTTCTCACTCTCCAGAGCTGCTGCTTATAATCCACCCCACTGTTGACATTTTGTTACAGCCACCGGAACAGATAATGCGTGCCCTGCCCCCCGACAGTAAGCGTTGGAGGAGGGCAGGGCCCAGCCCCCCTCGCCTGAGCAGCCTGGCTCACGGAGGGGGTGCTCAGTAAACTGAATGCAACTGACTGAAGCTGATACCAGAAACTCTCCTGCTCCCGGTCAGCCCAGATCCTCATGTAGTCACCCCCAACATGGCGACCTATTCATACACTCTGTGCACTCATAAATTCATACATATATGTGGAGGCATCAAGCTGGAGACTTCGCCCTCAGGCAGGTCCAGCTCTCCTGTTTCTTCACTTATTTGTGGTCTAGGCGTTGTTACCTAATGCTGACTAACAATCACAGTCTTGCACCACAGAACCATGTTTCAGTCAACGACAGGCCACACAGAAGACGGTGGTCCCAAAAGTTGCTGTCACCTAGTGATGTCATTTATCTAGTATTAGTTTGTGTGAGTACACTCTGTGATGTTCACACAACAACGAAATCACCTAATGATGCATTCTCAGAAGTGTCCCTGTTATTAATTGATGCATGATTATATTTGCATTTTAAATGAGGCTATGAAGGTAGAGCACTTCTCTGAAGAACTGACTTTCTAATGAGTAGATAATGGCAGTTGCTGATATTTTGAAATAGAATGAAGAGGACTTAGAACATTTCTCATACTTTGAATACTCAACTCTGCCTGACATTCATAGGAAATGGGTCTGGCATTTGGACCTTCAGGCCCAGCCCCATCCCCAGCCCACAGAAGTACGGATGGTGATTTTCTAGGCTTGTGACTACAGGCCTGTGCATGGAGGTCCTCATTAAGACTCATATATGCGAAGACACACATCTGAGCATAAATGCACCCTAGAGCTGGCTGTGTGAGCACAGAGAAGTCCCTTGCCTTCCCCGCCCCTGCCCAGCACCAGTCCAAGTCCCACTGTAAATGGAAATGCTGTGTGATTGACAGGCCAGCCAGAGGCTTATATTTGTTTGGAATCTGAGATACCATTACCATGGCGACCACAGTCCCTGGCAGCTCTGTTATCTTCCGTGCCCTGGGGAGTGGAAGGCGATACGTGCGAGACTTTCCTTCTGGAAGCCACTCCTTCCTCCTAGAGTTCCTTTTAATTTCTCCCAGGAGCCTTGGCACTTTGGAGCAGGTTGGCTTTGTATCGTGTGGCTCTCCTTTTGCTAATGGTGAAGGAAGTTTTCAAGGAAAGTTGTGTTGCTTTAATAAAGCTCTCGGTCTTCCAGAAGTTTCTAGATACTCACTCTCTTGGGGTATCTGATGCCTAGCCTCATCAAAGAGAGTCCAAAAGTCACCCCTCTCCACATGGAACCCCCAAGCATGGGGTCACAGTCACAGAATCTGCCCCGGGAGGAGCACTCACTAGTGTGCACTGCTCAGATCTTCTCTGCTAAGGACTTCCCCAATTCATATGTTGTCATTGTAACTGCTGACGTGACGTTATTAAGAGGTGGAGCCTTTGGGGTGATGAGGTCATAAGGATAGAGCCCTTATATAGAATTAGTGCCCTTTTAAAGGAGACTCAGAGGGCCAGGGATTTAGCTCAGTGGTTCTGGAGACTGCTTGACAAGCGAAAGGTCATAAGATTATTCCCTAGTAACCACATACCACAGTGCCGGGCATGGTGGCTCACACCTGTCGTCCCAGCACTTGGGAAGCAAAGGCAGGACGATTGCTGTGAGTTTGAGGCTTGCCTGGGCTACACAGTGAGCTGAGGGTCAGCCTGAACTACAAAAAGCAGGACCCTGTCTAAAAAAGAGAGAGAGAGAAGAGAGACCTAGAGAGGACTTTGCCTCTTGCCAGATGAGAATGCAGTAAGAAGATGACTGATTTTTCATTAGACACCAAGCTGCTGGTACCTTAATCTTGACCTTTTAGACTCCAGCTCCATGAGATATAAATGTCTGCTGTGTATAAGCCACCTGACATGTGTTATTTTGCTATAGAAAGATGAGTAGACTAAGACAACCCTTCCTCCTAGACCAAAGAACTCTCACTCCTTCAACTATTGAGAACTGGACGATACACATCTGAGTCCCACTCCATAAGACGGAGACCACCTGATCTCAGAGCCCATTGTTACATTACCCTGTCTCTCTGAGAACTCTGTCTTACTGCGGCCACCACCACCAGTAAGAAGATTCTACATGGCCCCTACTTCTAGGCATCAAGGGTCCCTGATTCAAAGTTACCACTGGTGTCCGGATTGGATGCCCAAGGAGGTCTGGAAGGGCGTTACTGACAGGACCAGTTGAGTCAGCCAGACTCCTGACCAGTAATTCTCTGCCCTGCCTGCACTTTAAAAGGACCTGTGATGATAACCTGGCCACACTCCAGAGAGATCAAATCCAAATGTCTGAAGACCCAAGCACAGTGTTTTTATAAAACTCTGGAAAGTTCTGATCAAATGTTGATAACTTCCTCTGCTGTAGGATAAACCATTGATAAAAAGCTTGAGGAATCTCTCCCCTTAGCCTCCTATGGTATCAGTTAGGGTTTGATCAAGGAAGTGAAACCACTCTGAGTGATACACTAGAAGAGATTTATTATTGAATTGGGCTTGATGCAATTGTGTGTCCTTGCCAAACCATCTGTGTAAGAAGACTGGACTGCATCTGTAAGTGGACCTGAAAGTGTCAGGGCCAGCAGCTGAGATGAAAGTTAGGCATTGTTACCTAATGCTGCATAACAAATAACCCCAAAATTCTGTAACTTGAAAAAAATAAACATTTATTATATAAAATCAAGAATCCAGGAGCAGCTTAGCTAGGTTCTAGCTCAAGGTCTCATGATGTTTAAGGAAAGATGTCAGCTAAGGCTAGTCATCCAAAGGCTGGACTGTGGGTAGAGGATGTGCTCCCAAGATGGCTGCCTCATGTGGCTGTTGACAGAAGGTCTCACTTCCTTGCTGACTGTGGGCCAAAGGCTTTAGCTTCTCACCACATGGACTTCTCTCCATGGGCCTGCTCCTGGCCAAGCAGCTGGTTTTCCACAGATTAAGTGAACTCAGGAGAGGACAGGAGGGAAGGGTAAGAAGAGGGCTCAGGACAAAAAGCACAATGTCTTATAATCTAATTCCAAAGTGATATCCCATTACTTCAGCCATATTCATACGGGTCACAGACTGACTAGGGACAACCTGGGTGAAGTACTCAAAGAAAACAAGAGAAAGGGTCATAAGGGGAGTGTGTCTTAGAGACCACCGACCATAAATGTTTGTGGGTGAGTGAGTGCAAAGATAAACTAAGACCCACGTAAAAGCTGAAATCCATATTTAGACCTCTCTAACTTTGACAGGAGAGAAAGACTCATGCTCCCCAAGAGGAACTTTGCATTTTCTTTCTCTGCTGGCCCAAACGCCTTACAGCCAGCCCAGCTATACCATGCACCTCACAGTGGCTCCAGGAAATATTTGCTTTGTCTTTAGTAGGCTTCTAACATGGACCCACGCACAATGACCCCACCCTCTGGATGATTCTGCCCATCTGGAGTCCTCCTCAGGTCCACAAGGCGTCCTGCCCTTGCCCTTTACCAAACAGAAGCTTGACACTGCATCATGAGCACTCTGCTCACACCCTAAACAAGCCAGTCTGTGCTGAGGTGGCACACTAAGAGCTGGTATGACCAAAAGTCACTGGTGCCAAAAGCTGCCAACAGCTGGAGCTGGTAACACTGCTGCTGCTGAAAGTAGCTAGCAACCAGGGCTAACCCAAAGGCCACCAAAAGCAGTTGACAGCAGGGGCTGGCAGCAGAGGTGGTGGGTAGCAATAGAAAACAGTGGACAACACTGGAGAATTGTCAGAAGCTGTCACCTCCACTGAGCTGGAGTCACCAAGGCTTGTTGGTAGTTGCTTTCTCCAAGAGGCAAGGAAGGTCACTAAAAGATCTGGTAGCCACTGGCTTTCAAAGCTCAGGGTTGTTACTAGTAAAAGAGGCCACACTTTGTCAATTCATGGTTCCTACATAAATTGAGCAAAAGATCCCTTTGCCCATTGGCAACATCTTGGTGGCCTGTACAATGGTCTCCTTTTTAGAGGACGCTAAAGAAAAGGGCAAACAACAGTCATCAATGGAGAAATGACTCAAGAACCAGGTCATGTCCCATTTCCATCTTTATGTGGCTGAGGATCCATGCTAGCCAGAGACAACCTCTATGGAGCGAGCAAACCATGGGAAACTCCAACATCCTTAGCCACACTGCATATGCACCTATCTCAGGATCTGGAAACACTAAAGGAGCTGAAGCAACTACAGGCCAAAAACAAGTATCAGGAGATCAACACATGTGTGTGAGCTGCAGAAGTCCTGCGCACACCAAGCTGCAGATCCTGACAGTGGCAGGTGCTTGATATCTCTTGACTCCAAACTGTCTTGCACCAATGGCCCTCAGGCAATGAAGAAATGGCACAAAAGATGGTACCTAGAACCAGCTTGGTCTGTCATTTCAGAAATCTCAAATATTTTCCCTACTGGCTTATTCACGGCTGAAATTCCTTTAGTCAAAAATTCATATTTATTTTAATAAGCAACTATCTCTAAAAAGGGTCATGTTTGGGGCTATTAAGAGTCCATTGTATTCCTTAGTGAAAATGTAATTTGGAGAGGTAGATTGATGCAGTGAATAAGCAAGGAGAACTATTAATAAAAATAATGAACAGACACAGGTAAGCAAGACTGGAGAGCTCTGAAAAGAGTATGTGAAGGAACTAATCCTACACCGTCACCAAAGCCTACTTCATTATTTTCCGTCTGGGATCACAAAAAACTACATTACCCAGCCTCCTTTGAAGTTAGACTGAGGACATGTGACTGAATTCTAGCCAATGGGATGTAAGTGGGAATAATATAAATCATTGCAGCCAGCTTTGCCATTAAAAACTTCTTACACAGTCTTCCTACTGTATTTTCACCTTCAGTAATAACCATAGAGGCAATTTATTGAAATGGTAGAATAGATGCATCTGAGTTTCCAGATTCACAGCATGCGTGAAAGCTGGCGTGGGGAGTGGCCCAACTCATACTGGACTTAGCATTGAGTGACCCATACAGATCTGATTGCTTAAGACACTGAGGTTTGGGGGCCTCATTTGTTTCTGCCATATAGTTTATCTTGTCCTGACTAATATAGAAATTGGTACCAGAAATGGGTTTTACTGAAATAAAAATCTAAATTACAATGTCATGTAGCAGATAGTGAGGAAAATAATACCAAAGGTTTGTAAGGTAGTAATCCATGTTATACAGTGTCTTTGTCACATTTCTCATTGCTGAGACAAAATACCTGACACCCTGAGTTAAAGGAGGAAAAGTTTATTTCACCTCACAGTTTTTAGAGGTTTGAGTCCATAGTCAGCTGGCTCCAAGGCAGGTGGCATGGCAAAGGGGCATCACAGAGGACAAACAGTTCAAAGTGTGCCAAGCAGAAAGCAACAAGTAGCAAGCAGCAAATCTGTCCTCATTCTGTCCCTTTACATTCCATCCAGGCTACAAGTCTGTTGACTGGTGCAGCCCATACCCAGGCCAGGGCTTCCATTTCACACCCCTAATCCCAGTATCACACTCTTAATCCACATGTACACACTCTAATCCAGGCACCTTTAAAACTCCCTACCTGTGCCTGCATAAGGCTTTGTTGGGACATCTAGATACAATATTCTGTCAAAGTTTCACTTGCAAACAGTAAGAGACAGGAATGAGAAAACCTTTGAGTGGCAAAATGACTCAAGGTAAAGAGCAAGCTAAAGGTGTGACCTTCCTCAAATTCCCAGAAACCTTAAAATGACTTCCATTAAATTCAGAGAGCAAGGTATAAGGGAGAAAGAACAAGGAAATACAGCAGGAATGAAAACTATGTCTTGAAAAGAACTTTGGATATGTCCATTAGCACATGGAAGTGACTCAAAGAAAATACATCAGTAGCCCATTTTGTTTTAAAGGATTTGTACTGTCAAAGAAACCTTGAGCTTGCACCAAACCAAATCTTTCTTGATTTAGCTATGGAGATAAAACAGTACTTAGGCCCCCACCATGAGCAGGAACCAGGCTAAGAATGTTTTGTGATGCCCTCAAGAGGGGACTTCCTCAAGACTTCCTTACATAAGCCAAAGGGAGATAGATGATAGAGTAAAACAACCCACTAAGAGTGGAGCATGAGTCAGGGAGAAAAATGGACAAAAGAGAAAACACAGAATTTAAGGTACAAATCTCCTCCCTTGCCGGGTAGAGGATTTCACTGGAAGACCTGAGAATTACTGTGGACTAGGGATTGCTGCTGGGCCTCCATCCTTCTCTTTTCAAACCACTAGTGTTTCCTCTGGCATTGATATCATGCCTCTGCTCCGTCACTGCACTGAGGTTGGAAGGGGATGCTGATAACTTGCCTTATTTGACTGATAGTTTAGCAGACTAAAAGAAGCAATGTCTGAACCTGAAGGAAAATAATACAGTGTCATCAGGGTCTTTTGGGGATTGTAACAAAAATACCCTAAAACTTGGTGGCCTAAGTAGTAGTGTATTATCTCTCACAATCCCCTGGAATACTGGCAAGGCTTGGCCGGGTGGATCTTGGACTCTACCTGGCACTGGCTGGAATCATGGGCCTAACTGCCTTTGGCTGGTGATGAGGCTGGGAGAGCTTCTCTGGTGTGCTCCTACGTGGCCCTCCTTCTAGGCACATGACATTTCATCCTTCACTTATCCAATGTTAGTTTAGCTTCCATGCAGCATGTCATTGGTTTCCCAGAGCACAAAGGCACAAGCTGGCAGCCCTTCTCGAGGGCTATGCCCAGAACTGACATGATATCACTTCTGCTATGTGCTATTGGCTGAAGTGACCCAGAAGGCCAGCCTGGATTCAAGGGGAAGGGCTATAGCTTATATCTGGAATGTGCCCAAGGACAATGTGTGAAAGGATCAGCCCTGCCTTTGAACGACTGGGAGGTGGTAGAACGTTCAAGAGGCAGGGCGTAGGAGGAAGTCTTGTCCCTGGGGATGTGTACTTGAAATGGATAGTGGGACCTTGGTCTCTTCTTCTGTCTTCCACTTCTGGTCACCTGGTAAATAGTTTGGCTACACACTCCTCTCCATCGTGGGCCACCACAGGCCCAAAGTAGTGGGGCCAATCAGTCATGAACAGAAACATCCAAAATTGGGAGCGAAAATAAACCTTTCCTCTATATAAGTTGATGTCTTGGGTGTTTGTTACAGTAATGGAAAGCTGACTAACACAGGAGGATTAAAGAGTCCACCTCTTTTGGGTGGAACAGCACACACATATACAAGGAGGGAGGAACAGAAGTAGTGGAAGAACGTATGTGGAGAATACTGCCCACCTTCAAAGTGGTTGCAGTGGATACGAGGACTTTGTGTTTAATTTCTTATAAAGGGAATGAACATGTCATTTGGGGGGCTATGAGTGGAAAAAAGTGAAGTACATATACGTTATGCAGAAGACTGGTGGTGGTAGTTTTTAGTACTCATTAATTCGGGCAGCTTTTATTTTCCTAAAGGCTCCAGATGGATCTCCTATGTCACATTCTCTCCATATAGTTTGATGTACCACACTGTCATTTACATATAGAGTTAATGGCACTGCTTTTTAAGCCTGGGTAGACCTTTGTGACTGCCTCAACCAACAGAGTTGGCCAAAAGTGACTCTAGGCAATATTCAGGGTCATAAGAGGAGAAAAAGCTCCCACTGACTCTGTCTTGGGACACACACTTCTAGATTCTCCAAAAGCTCCACACTGAGGAACACAGAGTGACCACATGAAGGTCAATGTCTAAAGAGCTCCAGTTCTTCCAACCTCCAGCTGTTTGCATCTTCCTGAGCCAAATGACTTGTGTGAGTCTGTAAGCCTGGGGTGATTTTAACCCTAGCCCACAAGGTGCCCCAGTTGATGCCAGTGGAACAGAGATGAGCTGACCTCAATTGAACCCTACCTAAAGGTATGTCCTTGAGCAAAATATATTGCTGTTTCAAGGAACCAAGTTCTGAGATGTTTATAGTGTGTCAATAGATAAGTAACATATAGTCAATCATCATTATTTCTAGATTCCGCATTTGCAAATTTGCCTAGTCACTAAAGGGTTTTAAACCTCACACACAAATACTCATGGGTATCTGTGATCATTTGTGGACACATATAACATAGCAACAGATCTGAGTCACCCAACACGCTGATTCACAGCTAAGGCCAAGCAAAATGACACTCCGCCTTTACCTCAAACTCACATCACAACAATCCTCCTCCCTCTGCCTCCCGAGTGCTGGGATTACAGGTGTGAGCCACCACACCTGACACTGTGGTATGTGGTACTGATTGCTGCTGGGCGTGGCGTGAGTCTCCACTCCCAGTAGTATTGTATGTGGTTACCAGGAAATCAAACCTGGGCCCTTGCGCTTGCAAGACAGGCGCCAGAACCACTGAGCTAAATCCCCGACCCTAGCCCTTGAAGTTTTCTCTAATTTGATCTTGAAGTCTCTCTCTGGAGGGAGCTTGTCTCTCATTCTGCCCAGACAGACTCCAGAGGACCCGGATGGTTTACAGTGGGTCTTTCACAAGACACTGCTTTAACCTGGTGGACAGCCTCAGACCTAAGTGACCAACCTTACCATGTGTCCTTCTCACAGGAAACTTGTTTATACTTGCAGATACCCCATGCTCTGTCTATCCCTACCAAATAGCCTTGTCCAGGAGGCCTCTGACCTGGGAAGAAATTTGGGCTAGGTATGTGGCCAAGGAGTCTTGAAGGAGGCAGTGTGATAGCACACAGGCTGTGCAGGAAGCAGAGGGCCACTTACAGACCCTTCAGGAAGGAGGGTGTCATGCCCCACAATGCCAATAGGAAATGGGGAAGGGGCACCTGAGTGGCCAAGACATGGCTTAGCTCATGCATGTGAGTAGATCAGAGACAGGGAGACCTGCAGCCCATAGCTTTTACTGGGGTTCCGGACATTCCACAGCAACACTCCCTAAACAAGAAGTTCTCTCTGGAGGGTTTAGAGCGAGCCAGCTCAAACTGCGTGGAGTCACGCTGTGGCTGAGAGGTGGTCATTGGACCCTACTGCACCATTCACGTGGGATGTAGGCTCAGTAAGGTGAGCCAAGCAGGCTGCATCTAGCTGTCACACAGAAAGTGGTCACCGGGGCTTTGGATAGGCATGTACCTGGGTCAACCAGCTTGAGGAACTCAGAGAAGGTAGAGAGCTGGCACTGAGTCAAGGGTAACTGGGCCCTCCTGCTGGATAAGCAGGTCCAACTCATACTCAAAATGGACTAACATACCCGGTATCTTAGTTACTTTCTCATTGCTGTGACAAAGTAGCCAAAACCCACAAGTCAAAAGAGGAAAGGTTTATATGAGCTCACAGTTTGTAGGGGTTTTAGTCAGTAGTCAGCTGGCTCCCAGGCAGGGCAGCGTGGTAGAAGGGCATCACACAGGAAACAAAGAGCTCATGGCATCGCAGCGGGAAGCAGAGAGAGGACAAGGGAAGCGGGACATAGACCCTTGCAGGCCACACCACCGGTGGCCCACCTTTTCCCACCAGGATTCACCTCTCAGCATCACACCCAGGTGTAAACCTATCAGTGGGCTAATCCAATATCACACGTCCGTGATCCATTCACCTTCACAAAGCTCCACCTATGCACACATGAGGCTTTGGAGGGACATCTAGATATAAACCATAACATCAGGCATTGTAAAATTATAACAATTCAGCACAGTTCTCATACTGAAATAAGTGTCATTTTTTGGGATCTGTTTAATGTCACATTTTTTTGCTTTTTCTTAGTGATTTTGCTGTTGAAATGACCCCCAAGAGTAGTGTTGAAATGTTGTCTAGTGTTCCTGAGTGCAGGAAGCTCACAAACGTGCCTTACAAACAAAACACATGTGTTAAATAGATACATGTCACTCCTTAGGCACTAGTTATAGAGCCACTGTGTGTAAATTCAATGTTAACGAATCAACAATACATAAATGAATTAAGGTGCCTTTAAATACACATAAAATATGGTACTCTACTGATTGGTTGACACAAATGAGACCAGAGCCTCACAAGAACCTAACCCTATCCTTCCCAATCAGAGATGGCTCCATATTCCCGGAGAACACAGCACGCCAAGTAGTGAGAACTAAGAATGCCACACTTCCCAGAAATCTTACCATTAGGGGGCACCACCGGCTGGCTCTATGTAGTGAAATAATGAGCAGCAGGCCACTGTGGTAAGCATGAAAGGCTTGTGTTCAAGTGACGGCATCTTGGAGTGAAGGGAGCCTGGATCCTCCAGTTACTATAAAGAGAAAGCCCCTGATGGCCTTTACCAATCACTTTACGAATAAGAACTCAACTTCTTACTTCAACCACAGAGCAGATAAAAGCTCATTTCTGTCTACCTAAGCCCAGTCTTTCCTGAGCAAAACAGAGTTGGAGACACCCACAGTGTTCAGCTTTTCCAACTGCACCTTCTCTGCTGGTTGGAGTCTTCCATTTAGCCACACACACCTAGCTTTCAATGACTTACACGTTCTAACAACTAGTCATCTATTTGCCAATAAAGCCCCAGATATTAAATGTAAAAATTAGCTCACATCTCCACCTCCATCTCTCGTCAAAAAAGAGATGGAAGTGGGGGTGTAGCTCAGCAGTGGAGCCCTCACCTTGCGGGTGCAAGCATGTGGATTCTATCCCCAGCACTACACGCACGCACACACACACACACACACACACACACACACACACACACACACACATGCACACACAGAGGAGTGGTAGATGGCTCCAATTTATTTATTCCAGAAGAACTGATTTTCTCAAAAGAAATTCCAAAGGGGAACCAGAGAGTTAAACCTTTTATGATTCACTCCGGACAGCTTCGCATCTAAAACACTGGTCTTGTAAATAAGCTTCAAAAAATGTGTCTGCTTATGTGAAGTATGCTCCTACACCCACGTGGGATCACTTGTTTATATCGGGTGTTATGGCCTGTGCATCTTCCTGTAGACAAGGAACTTGCCAAACACACAGTGATAACAAGAGTAGGAACTTTCCAGAGCGCTAGGGATGAAGAGGCCACTGTCTCATCCAGGCTGGATGATGTGAAGGGGCAGTGAGAAATGAGGCAGTGGGAGACTAGAGAAGGGCAGTGTCTGTGCAAAGATCATGAGGGAGATACGGGGTGTCGCTGGGGTCCGGGCCAGCTGTGTCTACACTCAGTACGTGCAGTCAGGCCATGTTAGCCCATAGCTAAGGGATTATCCCAGAGACAGGCAAAAGGCCAGCCGCTCCTCCCTGGGGAGACTGTGGATCTGGCCAACACGTGCAGATGTGCTTGTTTGTCTGCATTCCAACTGGGCCCTGCCCTTGTGGAACTTCCTGTGTTTCCATGGAAAGAACATGGGCTCTGGAGTCAGACAGCCCTATAAAATCTAGCTTTGTCGCTTACCCATTGTGTCACCTTAAGCAAGTCATTGAATCTCTCTGGATCCCACAGTCCCAAGTGGAAATAATAAAGCCTGCCCAGAAGAATGGAGTGCGAACATGAGCGTCTGCAGAGAGAGGGCGGTCTCCTTCCTGTCCCCTCGACTATCACGTACACCCAGCAAGGACCTCACACTGCTTGAAGCATTTTGTGTCTTAGGCTGAATAGTACATCTCCTACCACCTACCCCTGCAGAAGCAGAAACGAAACGAAACAAAGATGCTCATGTCCTAATCCTTAGAATCTGTGATCCCTTATATGGCAGAAACAGACTTTGTAGATATGAATAGCTTAAGGATCTCAAGAGGCAGATCCCTGGACTATGCAAGTGGGCCCTGACAGCTGTCACGAGTGTCCTTATCACAAGGAGGCTGTGGGAGACTAGACAGAGTAGAGGAAGAGGTCAAGGAAACTCAAGAGGCAGGGAATGGAGTCAATCAGCCACAAGCCCAGGGAAAAATCAGCCTCGAGGAGCTGGAACAGTTTCTCCCCTGAGCCTGCAGGAGGAGCTTTGCCCTGAGGAACCTTGATGTAGGCTCAGAGATGTGGATTCCCACTGTGAGCTGACATGTTTGTGGTCATTTGTTACAGCTTCTCTAGGACACGAGTAAAGTGGCTAACTGAGTCTGTGAGTCCAAAGAGAGAGTGAAGAAAGAAACGGCCAGGTCCCAAACCAGCTCTCTGAAAAGATAGCCTTTGGGGCTCTCAGCAGCCCTCCAGCTGGTCTTACCCTGAGCCTGTTCCATGAACACTGCTCTCGCTCCTCACAGGAGGCATCCAGGCAAGAAAAAGAGTGAACTCGGCATCATTTCCTTCCCCACCATCAGTGCAAACTCCCTCTCCCAGCAAGACAGGGACGTAGTGTCTCCCAGATCTGCTCTCTGGCTGTATGTAGGGCAGGACAGAGCCTGTACAGGGCAAACTCGTGGTGTCACCCTACAGATTGTGCCTCTCCCACCCCAGGGGAACAGCGCTAAGCCTGGTCTCAGGAATGCCAGCAGAGTTCATGACTGGGAAGGAAGGCTGCCATGGAAATGTGCTGCTGCATGAAGAGACCACTAACCATTTAGATCTGGGGAAGTAGTTGTGCTACTTGTACTAATGACATTGCTTCATATTCCATGGCGGGGCATGTTATGTACTGTAGCAACAGGACAGATCACAACTTTTCAATTCATAGCACAACAAGACCTTCTGTGGCATCTCCCTGCTCCCCCTGCATGAGACACGGTTGTCTTTTAGTAAATTTCTGTAGTTGCCGTATGTCGCCCCCACCGTGCCATGCCCCTAACCTTCCTACAACCCCAGATGTTCAAGACATGGGGCCTGGGCTATGGGGTCAACCAGAGTGGAACACTGCTGGCTGCCAGGCAGATGGGATTTTTATTTCAAAGCAGAGGAGATACCAGTTCTTCCTAGACATAGGTCCACTGAAAAACACAATGAGCTCAACTAAGGATCCGGTAGGGGTTTTTTTGTTTGTTTGTTTGTTTCTGTTTTTTTTGTTTGTTTTTTTTTTTGAGACAAGATCTCGTTTTGTAGTTCAGGCTGGCCCTGAGCTCAGCCTCAAAATCACATCACAGCAATCCTCCTGTCTCTGCCTCCCGAGAGCTGGGATTACAGGCGTGAGCCACCACTCCTGGCACTGTGGTATGTGGTACTGATTGTTGCTGGGCCTGAGTCTCCACACCCAGTATTGTATGTGGTTACCAGGGGATCGAACCCAGGCCCTTGAGCTTGCAAGACATGCTCCAGAACCACTAAGCTAAATCCCCGGCCCTTGGTAGGTTTTTTTAAAGATACAATTATATTATTACTCAAACCATTTCCATTTTCCTTTAGGCATACAGTTAAACTACATTTCCCAGTCTCCTTGGCAATTACACCTAACGGCCTTGGCCATGAGATGGTTCTACCCCATGGGAGGCAGGCAGATGTGCCGAGAGCCATGGCTTAAAAACCTGCCATGCCACTGTGCTCTCTCTCTTGCCCTCCCTTCTCGCCAGTAGGACATCAGGCTTTAGAGCAACCTTGGATATAGATGACCAAAGGTTCCAGTTTGTCCCTGTTTTAACAGTGGACATCTACATTCCAGAAAACCCTCTGGTTGGAAACAAACTGGGGTGTTGGTCACCCTTACCTGAAATGGTATCCATCCGCCATCAGCCCAGAGTCATTCCCCCTGCTAATCAACATCACCTTTTTCAGAATTTATGTGAGTGAAGAATAAACTAAGATTTGCTACTCTATGTATTTGCTCTGCTAGTATAAACTTAACTGATACTTTTGGAGAAAAATAAAAATAATCTATGCCCCCTCAGCTATTTTAAGAAGACAGACACCAGTTAAAGAGACGAAGATAGGGGGCCAGGGATATAGCTCAGTGGTTCCCGC
>PVIR01014220.1:0-40695 GCA_004026965.1 Petromus typicus | reverse complement strand
TGAACAGTATCTCAGCACTCCAGGAGGCTGAGGCAAGAGGATTGCAAGTTCAAGCCCAGCTCTGGCAACTCAGCAACTAGTGAGAACTGATCTCAAAAAAGAGAAAGAGCTGAGGATACATTTCAGTACAAATACCCTTGGTGTGATCTCCAGTAGAGCAAACAAACAAAAGCAGACACACTCCAAATATTCTCTAAAATGGCTTCAGGTTACAGAGACAAGGTGTATGAGAGACATACTTTAAACTTTTTCATTTATTTCAAGCAATTTTTTTTTTTTTTTTCTGAGACAGGGTCTCACTTTGTGGTTCAGGCTGGCCCTGAGCTCAGCCTCAAACTCACGTCACAGCAATCCTCCTGCCTCTGCCTCCTGAGTGCTGGGATTACAGGTGTGAGCCACCACACCCGGCACTGTGGTATGTGGTGCTCACTGTTGCTGGGCGTGAGTCTCCATACCCAGTATAGGTATGTGGTTACCGGGGAATCGAACCCAGGCCCTTGCGCTTGCAAGACAGGCACTGGAACCACTGAGCTAACTCCCCGGCCCATATTTCAGGCAAATTTTTAAAGACTGGTAAGGGTACTTTTTGCAAATGGGAAGGGAACCAGGAGATGGAAGGAGGCAGGAGGGGAAAAGAGGGTGCAAAGAAGGTGTGTTGTGTACATGCAGCAGTTCCCTACAATGAATACAATTATTACATCCTGCAAACATGTACTAACAAAAATTAAAATTATAAAATAAATAAGACAAAGATTGTTATGGCCATTTCATTATCAAACTGCAAAAACAATGATGTATACTGCCATTCAAAAAATTTAATATACACGCAGATAAGGGAAACTAATGAACTTCTTTCCTTCCTTCTTTTCCCAGTGCTGGGAGCAAGCCCAGGGCCTTCCCGCACTGCGCTCTAGCCCTGATATACATAAAGGGCAACTTATAAAGAAAAAACTCCCATGAAGGTTTACAAGTGCATGGTGTGAAGGACCAGAGGAGGCCAAGAAGCTGGATACTTCGTGATCGTGATATAAAGCATACAATATATGGACCCCAAATAATATAAGGGAAATATTACAACTCCCGACCTGCCTGATGCCTGATAAGCTGAGTTTGTATTCTCTAAAATAAAAAAAAAAAAATGAATGGAGGTTAAGAATAGGAAGAATTTACTGGGATAGCTTGTAAGAGAGATAGAAGGGGTCCCAAGTACGTGGCCCATGGATTGTACTATTCAAGGGAGATTTATAGTACTAAACCACGAGGTGAGGCAGTGTAAGGTGGGACAGAACTACAGTCAATCGATAAGATGATAAGTACAGTTGCTTAGGAAATACTGATGAATGGGGATCGAGTGGGTCAGCAAGTCACCTAAGTGAAGGACAGACAAGGACTTTTCCAGGGAGGAGAGGACTAAGGAGGTTTTGGATCCCCATCTCAGTGATTCATGCCTGGGATTGAGAGTGTCAATCACTGCTCTTCATTCTTAGGAGAAGGCTGTAGGGATAGTCTCTTCCCCTGGTGTTGAAGCCTGGCCTTCAATGAATATGCCTCCTTACATTCCGCTTTAACTCCTCCTGGGGTCTGGCCTTGTATGACTGCCTACAGCAAGATTTCCAACTAATTCAGCTGTCTGTAATAATGGTACATGAGACATCAGACAGCAGGGACATCCGACTGCACTTCCTGGTGCAGAGGTCTCCTGTGGCACTGTTTCCGTCCGCTCCCAGGAGAAGACAAAATCAATGTGTTTGGTCCTGAGATTATATCTTTCCTCCTATTGTGGTCTTACACTGATGAGGTACCATGATATATTTTTAAAAGTTGGAAGGTTGGGGATTTAGCTCAAGTGGTACTGCACATACCTTAGAAGCAGGGCCCTAAGGGGGTGGGCTCATTTGATTCCTGGCACCACACACACACACAAAAAGTTGGAAATAGTTTACCCAAGTTTTTTTTTTTACTTTTTTTTCCTATTTTCAAATCTAGGAACCAAGAAGCTAGAAGTCACTTTGCAAAAATTAAATAACCTCTCAAGAACTAAAGAAAAAAATAAGTCCCCTAGGATTAAAGTAAACCAGCAGTTTTGGAAAATGCACTTCTGCAACATTTGCTATCAAAATGTAGCCCAAACTGTCAACCTGGAGAAAGAAATACTGTTCTACAAAGCCAGCCAGACAGTGGTGCCTCAGCTTATAACCTTGGCTCTTCCCATGATTCTGATGGCAAACCGATTTGGAAGAGAACTGAATCAAATTCAATGGTGAGGTTTAATACTGTCTTTATAGAGAAATTTGACTCATTTTTGTGCAGTTCAGTATGCAACCAGAACTGTGTGGAGAATTGAGTTACCACTGTACTTCAAGTCCTCAAAAAGCAAGTGGCACAAGCATGCTAATTTTTACCTGTTTGTACTGTAAGGCTCTGCAATCTTAGATCGAAAAAGTAGATGTTTAAAACTGAATAAGGATGCTCAAATTTAACAGTTATCTTGATAAACCGTCCCTATTAAGACACTCCTCCCTCCTTACCCAAACATCACTCTTAAAACAATTTTAAGGATCTTTTTCAAAGTAACTATGTAACCTGTCCACTACAGTTTGTATAGTGAATGCTACACTTTATGTAAATAGAAATAGAGAATTTAAAAAAAGGAAACAAAACCAAGAACTCCTTTCCATTTAAAAACTTACACTTTCCATGTTCCCATTTTAAGTCCAAGCTCAGCTGTAATTCTTTATATATTCTCTACTTGGGCTGAGCACCGATTGTGAGGGCTTGTTTTATTAAACCCCAGAACAGAAGGAAAGTATGTTTAAAGGCCTGTTAAACTTTTCAACAAACTCTATGTGACTCTCCTGCGTTTGACTCTTCCAAAATTTAGGCTCCACCTCCTTTGAGTCTGCAATAGAATGTCAACTCCTTCCTTTCCTGACAGTCCCTCGAGGCCCAGCCTGTGCTCAGTCCTGGTGGGAGGACAGTCTAGGCAGTGCCGAGCTGCCCTCCCTCCAAGGCTTCCTTCCGGTGCCATGTCAGACCAAAAACAAAAAACAAGGCCTTGAACTTCTCCTCACAGCAGTATGACAACCAGCTGTTTTCCTCATGCCTCTGGGACAACAGCAAAGCTCATCACACCTACAGACCAGACTCCAAGTCAGCATTACACTCAGGGGAATGGGGCACAAGGCAGAGTGAAAACACACACACACACACACACACACACACACACACACACACCCTGGAGTTCGTCCCACGTGGCAGATGGAAAACACCGGCGATCAGCAGGAGTTTGGCAGGGCTGCGATGGAACTGCAGGAACAAAGCACGCTGCCCCAGGAAGCTCTGGCTAGCAGGTCTGGGGATGTCATTTCTCCACCCCAGCTCCTCGCAGGGTTGTGTAAAAGCTGTGTCTGCAAAGGCGGCTGAACCATCACTGCCCTCCCCATAAAACAGTTTGCACAAGATGAAAACCTCTTAAAAAGTCCAAATCAAATGATTTTTAAAAACAACAAGTGGACACACACCAAGACCAGAGGCACACAGGGCGCTGGAAGGACCCAGGCCCTCAGCGACAGCTGCCTGATAAGGACCACAGATATCCGGCGCTGGAGGCTGTCTCATTTCACCAACACCTTTGGCCTTCAAGGGCATCGGCTACTGCAGGCTCACCCAGCCTCCCCAAGACCAGCCTCTCTGCCTCCCCAGTTCCCTAACAAGAAGTCAATTAAAATGCAATCCATTTCAGCCCTTATAAATGTTACTTACGCACTCAGTTTGACTCAACACTGTATTTAAACACAGTTGAGATAAATCTGACAGAACTTGAAGAAATGCCTTATAAGAGTATTTTGTTTAGCTTTCAATTTCACAGATGAAGAAGCTTATGGGGAAAAGTGTTTCATCAATGGCCAATTTGAAGATACAAACCAAGTCCATGGTAGAATCCAAAGGTGTCCAGAATCCCACCCTCCTGACACCACGCTGCTTCTTTCTTCACAGCCCAGGTCCCCCGAGGGCAAAGTGGGTGAAACAGAGCAGGGGGCCTGAGGCTGGAGAAACCCGCGCTTCCCAACTCAGTACCAGGGCAGGAGGGACAATGCCCAGTTCCCGGGTATTTCGGTAATCCCTTCCGCCCCACTTCAAGTACAAACAAATGGCGAGAGGCATTTTAATTAGACACACCTGGCTGGAGCAACTTTAAATTGTGAAACTAGCCTTTAAACTGGAATATTAAACTAGGCCAGTGGTTTTCAAGCTTGGCTACTCATGAAAATCTAATGCCAAGCTTGTGTGTTAAGAAAGGCAAGAAATATAATTTAATTAAGCCCTTTTGATCTGAGATAGTCGTTGAAGCTGTTAACTCTCTCGGACATTTAAGCACGTTGGGACTTCAGGTGGCCACAGTCCAGACACTGTGGAGTTGTATCTATTTTGTCCCATCAAATCACTGACCCACAGGACCCACAAGCATAATTAAATGGGTTTTTTTTTTTTTTAGAGCACTACACTTTAGAGTGGTTTATTAAGCAACAACAGTAATGGGACACCTGGGGAGCTGTGGGATAATCCCAATGTCCGAAGTGTACCACAGCCCAATTACGCCAGACTAGTGTGTGTGTGTAACCTGTTTTTAAGGCCTCTTGAGTGCTTCTATTCTGCTACCAAACATGAACCATGTCTAGACCTGCACTATTCAGCACAGTACCCACGTGCCACATGTGGCTGTTTACATTTAATTAAAATCAACTGTAAATTTTAGTTCCTAGGTCACAAGTGCCTAATAATTACATAAACCTAGTGACCGTCATAATGGACAGTGGAAATAAAGAACATTTCTATTGCAACCGAGAACTATTAGACATTGCTGGTCTAGATCAGCGGTTCCTCAAAGGTGGTCCTGAGCTTCACCCGTGAACACCATGAGGGAGCTTGACAAAAATGTAAATTTCCAAGCCCACCTGAGGCCTACTGAGCTAGAATCCTCCTTTTGGCCTTCGGATGAGTCCCAGCCACACAGGAGCGCAAGTCAGGGAGAAGCGAGATCTGACAGAAGTTGTTCTTATTGCCACTCCAACAAAATGACTGTGTAGGTCTCTCTCATGCATAAATCCAAGAATTGTTGACTTTTACTCTCATGATAATGAAACTTTAGTTTATATTATCATATAATTTTACAGATAGGTTTTCAATTAGCAAGATTGAGAAGAAATACCTTTTAATTAGCAAGCAAAGGACTCTACAAAGATGCTGTTATTTCAAGAGAAACAGTAAGGTCTGAAAAATAGAAAATATTAGAAATTATGAAACTCCCTAGATTATATTCAAATATTAAACTGAAAACTAAGGAGCTTGACGAAATATAAGTGAGAGAAAAGCTAAACACAAAATTGTAACTCAAAATATTTAATGCAATATTGTATGGGCAGGGTCAAACTTAAAGGAGAAATTAAGCAGAACTACTGCAGGCCTGGTTGGACAAGGGCCCTCTTCTGCCCCTTTTTATTTCTGCTGTGCTTCTTAAAAGTTACTTAGGCAAAAACATTTTAGAGTGTTGAAGAGGTTTTTTTTTCCAAAAAGATATAATCATGCTTTGATATAGAAACCCACTGCAAGGACGATTTGATAAAAACAGTTCTACTTTATCAACAACTCACTGAACTGGTCATCTCATAGTGACATGAAATCATCACTAGATTCGATCAAATGCTGGGGCTGGACTGGAGACTCAGGTTCTTATCCTCCTAAGTGTCCCCTTTCCCTATGAAACCTGAAATTTACAATCAAATAGAAGAATTATACATTTTTACAAAGTAAATTTTAGGGATATGAAAACCTGGTGCACGTGCCCGTATGTGTTCCGTTTCCATCCATCGCTGGGTGGTACAATGCCAAAGACAGTAATTTCAAGGGAGGAATCTCTTTTTACACTTCCACGTGGAAATTTTCAAAAACAGTTTATAAAGTGAGCTTCCTTAAATTCCACAATTTGCTTGTTTACACATTTTCATACAGATTTCAGCATTATTTCCTTGCGCAGCACCAGTAAATTTCTTACACTGTCCAATCACAATGGAATCTTTCTGAATATCAGACTTGACTTCTTTGCTATTTTGTGTCCTTCGCAGGTAATGTTCTCGAAACTCCTTTAAATTCTAAACACACAAAGACTTTCTCTGCCTTAGCTCTAGGGAAGACCGAAGAAAGGATAATTTTGCTTGTATAAACTGAGAACCCTCTATCTTCAGGATGCCTATTATTTGAGAGAAACTTGTTGTGTAAATGTTCTTAAAGACACGAGCACCTGCCACGGGTAATGATTCTGCCAACTGGACAAGTTTCCCACTGATTTCCTAACTTGACTTTCCCAGAAGCTAAGTGAAAAGGTCTTGCCAGTTTGTTATCATTCTGAGTATTTCCTATGCTATTTCCTCAACCTGATAAACACATACTTCTTAAATTAAAAGGTACCAAGTAATTTCTTAACTAAAATGTTGGAAATAATGACACAAAAATAGAATTAAAAACTTCCCCTGACACTTTGCCCTCACCACAAGTAATCATGTTCATGAATGTAACTGAAAGTTGTGTACAGCAGCCAGTAAATGCAATTCTAGCATTTATTTATATTCTTTCAAAAAAGAAAATTTTGTTTTTATTGTCATAGGTAAAGTGGAAAAGAGATTTGACAGAAATTTTACAAATAGTTGCAGGGGGAATCTACAAAAATACTTTCCGCATGGTAGGAATTGTTGAATGTGAGCACTGAGAATACAAAGATAAATCCTATAAAAAATTTTTTTAATCTTTATTGGTACATTAAATATACACATCATGATTGCACTCCATAATGGGGATTTGTACCAGTATAAGACACAACTTAATTCTCATTTTTTCCCATAGCCCTACCCACCCTACTAGCCCCCCATATACATAAAATTTGTTTCCTTACTTTTTTGTTACAATCTCAACATTGTCCCCTTTCACCTTATTTTACATTGAGCATTTTCTATTTCACAATATATAACATACAATGCTAGAATAGCATTGACATGATGTAAAATAGCATTTACATCTTCATTTTCTCACACCAGAGAAAAGATGCGATATGTACTTATCTGTGCCCTATTTATTTCATTTATGAGGATATCCTCAAGGTATGTCCATTTAAGTAGAAATGATTCAAACTTATCATTTTTTATGGCAGAGTAGTACTCCATTCTGTAGAAGAACCACAGCTAATCCTATCAAATTTGCCCTGCAGAAACCCCAAAGTTGATCAGAGGAACTGCTACACTGCAGGAATCGTCCTCCCATCAGACACACAAAAAAACTCGGCAAAACACAATTATGAAAAATACTATGGAGAGGATGCAGGGTATACAGAGAACTACCACTATACAGAACAATAACAAAACCAAGAAAAATGAATGTGACGTCATTAAAAAAATCAGTCTAAAAAAGCATGTTTGGAAATTATAAGTACGATAGCAGAAAGGAGAAATGAAGTATAAGAGTTGGAAGATAAAAAGACAAGAAAAGTAGGAAGGAAAAATATACTAGAGAAGCAGTTCAAAGAACTCCATGCCCAAATATGTGTTCCTGAAAAGAATAATAAAGAGGAAAAAATTGTTAATGAGTTATTTCAAGAATTTGTATCAGAACTAAAGAACATGAGTTTGCAATTGTAAAAGGCCTACTTCTTGATTTCACAAAAATAAAAGATTCTTGGTGCCTGGCACTTAGCTCAGTGGTTCCAGTGCCTGTCTTGCAAGTGCAAGATCTTGTGTTCGATCCCCAGGAACCATATACAACAATGCTAGGCGTGGAGACTCATGCCCACCAGCAATCAGTACCACATACCATAGTGCTGGGCATGGTGACTGATGCCTGTAATCCCAGAACTCAGAAGGCAGAGGCAGGAGGATTGCTGTGAGTTCCAGGCTCACCTAGGCTACACAGTGAGCTCACAGCCAGCCTGAACTATGAAGTGAGACCCTGTCTCAAAAAACAAACAAACAAATAAATAAATAAAATATTCTTCCATAAGATTACAGAAAGGAATAAACTAGGTCACATACAAAAAATTAGAAATCCAAAAAAATTCTCAAGAGAAACACTGGAAGATAAAAGATATTAGGACAATGTTTTTAAATCAGAATTTGATACCCAAACTATCAACGGAGTAGAATGAAGATATTTTCATGGTTTCAAAAAAACTTTACCTCCCAACCATGCTTTCTCAGAAAGCATATGCTCTACAAATCTGAGGCAATAAACCAAGAAAGAAGAAAAGAGAAACAAAGAAGAAATTCCACAAAGAGAGATAAAGGGAAAACCCAAAATGATGGGCTTCCAGTCCATGTCAAATGGATTAAGGAAAAATGTCTCTGAGAAGATGAATGTAAAAGAATGTCTGGGGCCTGGGGATTTAGCTCAGTGGTTCTGGCACCTAACTTGCAAGTGCAAGGGCCTGAGTTCAGTCCTGGAGACCACATGCCAATAATGTCAGGCATGGTGACTCACGCCCAGCAGCAATCATAGCCATACCACAGTGCCAGGCCTGGTGGCTCATGCCTATAATCCTAGCACTTGGGAGGCAGAAGCAGGAGGATTGCTGAATTTGAGTCTGAATTCAGGACCAACCTGAACTACAAAGGGAGACCCTGTCTCAAAAAAATAAGTACATAGAAAAACTAAAGAATCAAAGAAGAAAACTAAAGAATCAAGAAGAAGAAAAATTTAACTCCATTGACCACAAAAAGTTTGTATAAAGGAAAAGAACTGAACAGTACATGGCTCAAGAGTGTTCTATTTAGTCATATAAAAAATGTCAACACTAAATGTTGATGCAGCCAAAATTACTTTATAACTAACTATATTAGAAACGTGGGGAGAGAAAAAAAATCTGAGAGTATGACAAAAAGAGATCAACTTGGAGGTTAGCACTGCCACTCAGGGAATAAGGAGAGGAATTCCTAAGCAATAACTAAAGCCTGAAGGTGGTTATTCTGGGGAAAAGAACGAACAGGAGCTGCTTTGCTTTTGATATTTTCATAGCCTTTGTAAATTATAAAACTACATTATACTTTACTTACACTGGTTTAAAAAAGAACAGAATCCAAACTCACCCAAACCTATATTTTTCAAATTATAAGTCTGTGACTCATTAGTGGGTTATAAAATCAGTTCAGTAAGTTATAGTCATCATTTTTCAAATGAATTAGAAAAGCAGAGAAAATAAGAAAAACATTGCACACAGTTAAAAGCCTATTTCCATGAACCTTCATAAGAGAAATACACACACATAAGGTTAAAGTGTAAAATATATTTTGAAGTGGAGACCACCATCAAAATAATTTTTAAACCATGACTCTAAACTGCATTGCACTGTAATAGTTACTCTTATTTTAAAAGAGATTTAAATGTATCTTTTTAAAAAGACAAATTACAAATGTTGATAGTTAATAAAAATATTCCATTGTAATGCTCTTTAAATTCCCAATAATATCATTCCCAAAGAATGCACATTCCAGAATTAGTGAAATCTAAATATTCTTTGCTTTCATATAATCAACTTTGCACGGGGCATGGTGGAATAAACTTTGCAGTAAACCCAGACAGAACAGTAAGAACACAGAAAACAAGATTCAAACACCCCAAAATGATTTCCTAACATGGAGTATTCCTACCTCTCAGGTGATTTACCTTCCTAATTTTATGTGGTTTTCACTACTATTTAAACTTCTGATCTATGAAGAATCCTTGAACAGAGGGAACCATCCTAGAAGCCTTGGGAATGGAATGGGAGGCGAACCTTGTGAACACATGCAGAAACTACACACTCAGCTGACCAACAGGTAGCTTCCCTTCCGCCGGATCTCCACACCAGCACACAGTGTGCCGTGTAATGCACACCTTGCGGTACTGGAAAACTGGCAGGAAGCTAAAACACTTTGATACCTTTTTACTAGAGTCCTGTATTTGGCTCAGTATTTTTTTTTTCACTTAGCTAGATTCAATATGCATCTTACTTTGGATACCAACTTTACCAGTCACTCATATAAAATAACAGAAACTCCTATAGAAAACAAGTTCCATTGTGTCCTACCTATGGCAAAGCTTCACTTACCAACAATTAGAAGGATCAAATCCATAAGCCAATGATCTGTATTTTTAAAATCTACCACTAACATCCATGCTGGATATAAAGAATGAATAAATATTCATACACTGATGTTTAAAGACACCACAGACATTTCTTGAATATATACTGGCAAGATACACTCATTTGTATGTGTATGTATGTGTGTACATGCACACACATATATGTATACACATGAGAAATAAATGACTTCAGTTGCCCTTTCGGAGAGGTAAGAGGGTGAGGAAAGGAGAAGTGACAGCAAAGGTGAGAAAAGATTTTTCACTGTATTTATTTCACCACTTGGGCAAAGTAGGGATTTTCATTGCACTCTTGCCCTTAAGCAAATTGCTTTGCTTCCACTTCCTATTCCACACCCCACATTCAAACACACATAATCACCCAGAGGTAATTTGTAGCAAATAAGACTTTCACTTTCCTCAACAAAGGACTTTCACCTCCCCTTGCCAGAGTGAATCCACCTTAGCACCCACAAGAGCGCACAAATGCCACCAGCCTGTCTCTGCGGGCTGCCAGCACCCCTGGTGGCTCCCACAGTCCTTCTGCATTGCTGTCCTCCCAGTGGTGATGGTCGCTGAGCACCCGCTAAGTACCTGTCACTGGCAAAGCTTCAGGGATCTAACAGCCTCAGGGCCAGAGAAGAGAGGAAACAAGAAATCTCCAAATAATACAGTGCCTCGAAAAGCAGAAGTATGTACAATGTAGCACAGTAATTGCTACATTGTGTTTTAAATTGTTTCCCTAATCTTCCCAAAACTAAGAGAGCTGCTGGCACAGGCTCTGAATCTGCAGTTATCTTTGGATCCCCTTCTCCCAGCCTGGTATTCCCTGAACTTCATAAATGTCTCCTAAGTATTAATGCAATGGAATTTAAAGAAACAAATCATATAGGACTTAGGTTTTCAGCATGGTGAACAGTATACATGTCAACTATTAATCTGGACCTATGCACTGTATTTTAAGCCTGGAATTTCAGCACCAAAACAAACATCTTTAACCTCAGGAGCCCGCTAGTCCTCACTATGCAACTTGGCATTGATTCTCTAAAGACGGAAAAATAGGAAAGCTAAGCTTGTCTGTTTCTTGTCCTGGAAGTCAATATACTCTCATTTGTTTTTACTGGTAAAACAGAAATGTTCATGAGCAACTCTGAATCTCATGATGATTAATGCATTGGGAACTTTTAGAAACAGCGATTTTCAATTTGGCCCCAGTTTGCCAATATTTACTCAATGACCTTTTACATTTCAAACCTAAGACTTCTAGGCATAAAAAAACAATAATATTCTCATTATTCCACTCATTCAATCTGTCCAAAAATGCAGGCAGAAATGAGCTGCAAATAAAACATGATGGAAGCACTGCTGTAATTAATCAACCCAAGGCCCAAAGGAAGAATCACTTCTATTTGAAATACATCCTTGCTATAAGAAAAAGCTCCCTAAAGAAATAGGAGACCAAGTGGTAGAATGGAAATCAAACTGCTCACGGTGCTTATCCTTGCAAAGGTAGTAATTTTAATGTACAAGCAGCAAAGATGTGTTGTCTGTCAACAGAATGACCGCCATGGGCAGCATCTCACAGAAAGGGCCCACACACCACACAAAGATGCAGGTCTGTCAAAGGACACAACAGGACAGCACCCCCATTTCTGTGCTATTTTTGTAGCTCTACAGAAGAGACTATACCAACAAGCAAGCAAGTGGTAAATCTCCAATCCACCATAAAAACCTTCACTTAAGACTAATGTGGCAGCCCAACTGATCATTACAAATAATCCACTGATTATTTAGCATTTGGAACCCACTGTCCACAGTTATAAACTCTATCCAAACTCCACAAAATTAAATCTGTATCTTTGCACAAAATGACAAGACTTTTGTAGCATTCCACATTTCAGAGTGACAAGAAGCAGGTGCCGAATCAGCAAGGGAAACAGAAGCAGCAGCTACAAAACACGGCTTAAATATTCTACCTGTTTCCCAGACTGCTTGAAGAATTTGACCTAACGAATTTTTTATTCTAAAATAATACAATATTCAGTTTGGGGGTGGGGTAAGGGTGCTTTCGTGGCTAATTTAATCTCCACATATTTTAATTTACTCAATAAATATCCTAATTGTCACCATGAAATACACTACCCACATTGCTATAGATGTATGAAAAAATAGAGTATTGTAAAACAGTATCTTTAATGTATCTAAAAATATTGCCAGAGGATACATCCATTACTAAAAAGTATTTAACACAACATCATAAATGTAACGTAGCTATGTAATATCACCCTAAGAATATGCTAAGGGTGGCAGAGTGTTTGCAAATTGGATAAAAATTGCGAAGCTCAACACAAAAAGCCAGGAATCCCCAATCGGTCCTCCTCCTAATTTCATCCCCCTCATTTAGCCAGCAGCGCGGGAGGACCACATGATTCCTGAACAGAAACAGCCGCCCCTTCAGCAATAAAATAACAAATCCAGCTTCAGAATCTCCCGTGGTGAAAATCTCTGAGGAGCAAAATTATTGCATTGTGGCTCATCAATCAACAGGTGACTCTGAGAAACGCACAGTCATTTTCAAGACTTAATTTTGTAGAATCTCGGTCTCTGCTTTATATTCTTCTTCTTTTTTTTTTTTTTTTTTTTTTTTTTTACAAGCTACCGCACTGCCATGTTGAATGAATTCCAACCGATTTCTTCTGGGAGCTTACCAGAAAAATGCCAAAAATTCAACTTATTTTAGGGCATTTCCCATACCATTGCGTGGAACAGAGCAGAATTAATAAGGATCCAACAGTTGCCACTTTTCAAATGCAAATATGTTGCCATCTAGTAAATGCAGCTTCCTTTAAACGTCCCCTCGGCGTCTACACACTTCAGGGCTCTACTTTTGTTTCTTTGAAAATCAAAACTCGCGCATTCTATTAGTTATTATCTCAACTCAGCACCAACCAAAAAACAGATTTTCAGGGGGCCAGCCTGAGCCTGAATCTCTCAAGCCTGTTTTGTGCCCACCCCCCATCTTAGACACGACGCCCCCGAATAATTCTGCCAAAAGAAGCAAACGGGGAGGCGTGGAAAGAATCCGAGGCGCTGAACTCCACGAATAAGGACTTAGCCTGGTCACTTGGCCACTTCGGGCCTCAGTTTTCGGATCTGTGAAATGTGGCCAGTGAGCTAACCATCCCTCAGGTTCCATCCGGCCCTCACTCTCTGGGTGGCCTGACTGCCACAGGGCACAGTGACTGGTGCTGGCCCTGGCCAGGGTGCCCTGTCCGACACTGCTGTAGATGGGAGGGGACAAGAGCAGGAGCGACAGCGGGAGGAGAGGAACTTGGACTTGCAACAGCTCCCCCCAGGAGCGAGCGACAAACTTGAAGCCGCCCTCCTAACAATAGCACAGCGCTCTCCCATTTTCCAGGCTCAAACTTGCAGGACGCCGCGAGGTGGGGTCCTGCCACCGCCCTCCCGAAGCGCGTTACCTTTCTCCCTGCTTGGTGTTGGAGGGAGGAGGGTGCAGGACCGTCTGGTTCCCTTCCATCTCCACCACGCACTTGGTGTTCAGCTCCAGCTCTGAAAGCACAGGGCACGCGAGCGTTGCAAAGTCGAGCATCCGCGCCCCCGGAGCCGGGTCCCCCCGAGGCGGCCGAGGCAGGAGCCGGCGCCCGGGCTCCCCGGCCCCGGCCGACCCGGTCCCGCCGCCCTGCAGTTTCCAAAGTTGCCCCCGCCCTCGGCCGGAGCAGAAAGGGAAACGGGCGGAAAGCTCCTCACCTCGTCGGTTCATGGGCCGCACCCGGACGGCAACTTTTACCTTGGTGTCCGACATGTTGGCGGCGCCCGCTCGGCCCGAGGCGGCCCCTCGCGCGCCGCGCCGCCGCCGAGTGCTCCGCGAGGCAGCGCCGGGGCGCGCGGGCCATCCCGGGGGAGCGCGACGCGGGGCGGCCGGGCCGGGGAGGGGCGCGCGGGGCGGGGCGGGGCGCGGGCGGCGGCGGGCGGGGAGAGCGGAGGCGAGGCCGCCGCGCGCCGGGCCGCTCTAGCCGCGCCGGCCCAGCCGAGCGCGCAGCACCGCGACCCCTCGCGGCCGCCGGTCGCCGGGCCGCGCCGCCATCTTCGCCCCCCGGGAGGCCGAGCGCGGCCTGGAGCGGCGCGGGGCCGGGACGGCGGGGACCGAGACGGGGTGGGGGGACCCCGGGACGCCCCCAGAGCCCGGGCCGGGCGCCGCTCGCCGCGCAGGCCTGGCCCACGGAGCGCACCGGGCTGCGGGCGCGCCGGGCGCGGGCTGGCTGGAGAGCTTTGTGGGGAACCGAGAACAGCAAAGGATCGGAGAATCCGCCACGGTCCCGAGATTAGTCAATGGCGTGCACTGGCTTCCCGGCCTTCCCGGCCTCTCCTGTCGTGGGAGAGCCGGCGAGCGAGCGAGCGGGCCGAGAGCTCATTAGCTCTTACATAAGAATGTAGCAGTGGATGCTGTCACCCTGCCAAATGCAGACCTCGCAGCCGGGGCGGGGAACTGGGCGAATCGGATTTATTCTGTGTGGTTCAACAAGTGCTGTGGGGGCGCTTAGTGTGTGCCAGGCGTTTTCAAACACGCACAAGGCTGAACACCGGAGTTTAGAGCCGGAGGGGGGTTTTCCCACCCAGCGTTGTTTAAATGGAGAAAACCATTCATTGATGAATACATTTATTGGAATTTCTATGGCGAGCCTACTGTGAACAGGGCACTGAGGGGAGCGCACTCAAGAACAATGTTCCTCATCGTTCAGAGCCAGCCAGCATGGGAGAAATGGCTGCGGTGGAGAAATACATTTAGAGTAGACGCCGTGTGTCAGCTGGTAGCAGTATGAGATTTGGAGACGCCAACAGGTGCCACGTTACGAATTTGACTCACACTCTCCCTCTTTTCTCACCCGCCCTCTATCTGACTGAACCCAGGGCCCTGAACATGCTAAGCAAGCACCACCGCTGAGCTGTCCCCTTTCCTAAGCCTCGAGAGCCTGACTAAGCGATCCTGTGCCTTCTTGACCGCACCCTCCTACAGGCGCTGTCAGCCCACCTCTGAAAGGCCTGTGGGATTGCTTTCCGCGTTCCATTGCTACTGCTGCAAGCCTACTGTCCATCCTTCGGCTATTCAACAAATGTATGTGGAGGACCCGTGCCAGGCTCTTGACTAAAGGCCCAGAGAATACTGCTGACCTCATTAAACAGAAGTCTAGTTCCCTGTGTATCTTCTCACTGTGGGCTACCTAAACATGCTCAAAACTGGCCTTCCTAGCTTTTTGTTTGTTTCGTTTTTCATTGATTTGATTGATCATATTGTGATCACAATTGACATTGAGAATTTGTACCAGTACCTGACAAGACTTCATTCTCATTTTGGCCTTTGTACCTGTACATCCAGTAATGTCTCCTCCTTCCAACTCCCATGCTGTTTTATCATGGAACAAACTATATCCTCTGATCACGCATGCTGTTCTCTTGTTCAAAGCAGTAGAGAAGCCTGTTCTATCCATATGACCTCCCATGGTGCCTGGACAGCTGTTCAGTACATCCAGGACCTCGTCATGAACAAGATGCTGACCCCATCCCAAGCCACTGCCCCAGCAGTTTCTACCAGTTGGGGATTACAGAGAGATGAGCTGTATCTCCAGAAAGACACACTCAACTCCTAACCTCCAGTGCCTGTGAATGTGACCTTATTTGGAAGCAGAGTCATTGCAGAAATAACAAGTGAAAATGTAGTGTTCTTAAAATAGAGTGGGGTCTCTGTAAGAGAAAAAGGGAAATTTGTGCACACACACGCACACACACAGATGCACACGGAGTTAGTTCATATGAAAACAGAGGCAGAGACCAGGGATTTAGCTCAGTGGTTCCAGCGTCTGCCTTGTAAGCTCAAAGTCCTAAGTTTGATCCCCAGTAACTACATACCACAATGCTGGGCGTGGTGGCTCATGCTTGTAATCCCAGCACTCAGGAGGTAGAGGCAGGAGGATTGCTATGAGTTTGAGGCTTGCCTGGGATACACAGTGAACTTACGGCCAGCGTGAACTACAAAAGCAAAACCCTTGGAAAAAAAAAAAAAAGAAAACTGAGGCGGAGATTGGAGGGATGCACCTACGAGTCAAAGGGTGCCAAGAATTGCTGACAGCTAGGTGCAGCAGGGAAGGATTCTCCTCCAGGGCCTTCCGGGAGGCCCTGGCTCTACCGGGACCTTGAATTTGGACATTTAGCCTCCCTAACAAACTTCTGTTGTTTTACCTCACTTGGTACTAAGTCATTATAGCCACCTGAGGAAACACATGCTGGAACTATGGAAATTAATCCCCCCCCCAGTCTTTTTTGCTTTCTACCAATCAAGAAAGCCTGGAATGCCTAAGAAAGTGTACCTTCATTGTAAAAGCAACAGGAACGTAAGTCAGGCTTTGGTGTTGGAGCCAGGGACAGACACATCTGTGGCATTCTTTGAGAGTCACAGGGGGCTGTTGCTGCGGTTGCCCAAATGCAGGGCGACAGTGGCATCAACACAGCCAACAGCAGCACAAATGGAGCAGAAGAAACAGACACAGGATTTACTGTGGAGATAAACGGGCTGATTTAGCCAGCAGTCAGATGTGAGCATTAAGGGCAGCGAACAATTGCACAAACTGGGAACAGAAATGGAAAGGTAGCACGCCAAAACCCTGCAAACAGAAGTGGACAATAAGGCCTAAGGAAAGAGGGTTGTGAGGAAGTTGGTCTTTAAGTGTCCACAGGCTCTTTGTAGACTGGGCTGTCTTTCTACTTTTTCCAGTCCTCTCCAACATGAAAGGCTTGGTTTAGTCCTCACTGCTTCTCAAAAGCATTTACTAATTGTTTAATCTTGAAAGCTTGTTTATTTATTTATTGGTATCGAGAATTTGAGGGCCTCACATTTGCCAGATAGATACTGTATCGCTCAGTTACATTCCCGGCCCAAATCTTTAAAGTTAAGGCAGAGTCTTTAGAATGATTTCTTAGAAGGTACCTTCTGGGTTCCTCTAGATCCTTGAATAACAGCTCCCTAAACTGTCATCTGTCCTAGTCACTTTCCTCATCGCTGAGGCAAAATACTTGACATGACTTAAAGAGAAAAAGTTTATTTTGACTCACAGTTCTGGTCCCTGCTCATGGTCTCCAAGGTAGAAATGGAGGAAGGGCCTGAGCAGAGGAGATCTGCTAACCCCTTGATGAGCAGGGAGCTGAGTAAGAAGCAGGGAGGAGCCAGGGAAGGAACCCAAGGAGGGAACCCACCCCACCCTGCCCCCAGAGACCGCCCCTTCTTCCTTCCACCCTTCTGAGCGTGAGGTTTGGGGGGATGTTTCAGATCTGAACTGTAGCAGGATCTCTGTTGTCTAGTAACAGAGCGCTCGACTTGGAAGAGGACCCAAACACCATCGTGGTTCCTTCTAAAGTTCTGGACTTAGAGAATTCTTCCTCGACGGAGCAAGTTTCCCTGTCAGTTCCAACAGGAGGTCAAAGAGCTGCCTCCTAAAGCTTCACTCTCCAATTCTAACTTCTCGTCCAAAAAGCCCTTTAGATGCATTCAAAGGTGACTCTTGTGATCTTCTGAAGACTTCTTTGTTGCTCTGACCACTGTCATATAATAAATTCCCCCAAAACCTAGCAGCTCCAAACAGCAATCATAATGAGGTCTCTCACCATTTCTGTAGGTCAGGAACTTGAAGGGAAGGGCTCACACGGGCAGTTCTGGCTCTGGTCCTGTCACAGGATTGTGTTTAGATGGTGGCTGAAGCTGAGCTGGCCGGGCCTGTCTCCCTCTGGGGCTCCCAGGTCTTCTCCATATGGTCTGTCCTCAGGGGCAAGTGGATCTTGAAGGTTCACCAAATGCTTGTAGGGGGTTTTAAACTGGTTTTTGCTGGTCCTAAACTAAAATGCCCCACCCCAAATACCTCTGTGTTAAAGGCTTGGTCTCCAACCTGTAGCACTATGGGAGGTGGAGAATCCTAGGGGAGATGAGGCATAGTGGAGGAAAACATGCACTGTGGGTGTGCCACGGAAGGAGACATTAAGAGCCTGGCATGCTCCCTTCCTCTCACTTTGCTCCTCTTGGGCCATCGGGTGACCAGCTTTGCTCAGACTGCGTCTCCCATGAGCTTCGACCTCACCAACAGGCCCAATGGACTGTGACCTGAAGCCTCTGAAACCGCCTCAACGTAAACCTTTCCCCTTTGAGTTGTTTATCTCAGGCATTTCCGTCCACTGTTTTAGGCATCCTCGAAGCACTGAGTTCCACAAGGAGCCTTTCAAGGGTGCTGGGGGAGGTTCCTTCATCTCTTAGAACTTAATCTCAGAAATAAATCATACAGTGTCATTTTTTCCATGGACACTAGCCTCCTGGATTCAAGGAGAAAACCATAGCCCCTGGTCTCGCTGGAGAAATGTCAAAGTTTTATTTTAAGAAGAGATGCAGAGTGGGAAATATTTGTTATGACCCTTTTTAGAAAATGCAATCTGCCGTGTCGTGCATTCCTTGGATGATCCCAGCTATCCTTCCCTGACAGTGTGTTATAATTAAGTAAGGCCCAGCAATTATAGTCCTGCCTCTCTCGCTTACAGGTAGCCTGTAACAAGTTGGTTAATCACCGTAATCTACAGTTCCTTCGTGAGTAACAAATGGAGAATTTGAACTCCCATTTGACGCAGAATACACCTTCTTCAATACCTACTGGATCATAATGTCCCATTTTTCCTGAGAAGTGCTGTTCTTCCCTGCCCTACCCTCTGATCCTCAGGGTTCCTCCTACAACCTTTCTGTACCGTATGGCCCTGTTGCCTGAGACAATTGTTTGTGCTGCAAACTGAGCCTATCAGATTCCTCCCTCTGGATATCTGGGCCTGGGGGGGGGGGGGACCAAGGATGTGGCCTTCAGAATCACACTGTCTGGATGGAAGTTTGAATTTCTTCTTTCTTAGCAACAAAAATCTATGTTGACTCTTCTGAGGCTCAGTTACCTTATTTGAAAATAAAAGAGTGAGGTGATGATAATAGTTAAATACCTACTTGATAGGGTTTTATAAGGGTTAAGTGAGTTAATACCTATGAAATTCTCACTGTGGGTCGTGAGCAGGATGGTACCGGAAGTCATGTTGAGAGCCTGGGAGTGGCTGTATTTGTCTAGGTCACAGGGAGGTGCAGAATGTTTCTCTGGAGGAAAAGGATCATGAAAATGTTTGCAGAGATGCTTAAGAAAAAGGCAACTATCTGGGTTTCTAAATACCTTGCAGGTTCCATTTCTAGACTCCATTCAGCACGCGGCAAGCCCGGCCCACAGTTGTTTACAATGAGGACAGAACTCACCAAAAAAAACAGGCTAAGGTTGAGAAGACAAGAAGAATAGTAGTTGTATGATTTTTGTTAGGGTGGAGATTGTTGATCTGTTGCCCTTTCTCCAGTCCCTGTAGCAGAGGGCTATTTTGTGGATGCATACATGATAAACAAGATGGAAAATAAAAAGCAGCAACATGCAGGAGTGAAAGCATAGACTCAGGTCATGAAGCTCAAATTCAAGTTCCATCTCTGCCACTTACAAGCTGTATGACCTTGTCATTTTCTGAGCTCTAAGAAAGTGATAACTTCCGTGCTTTTCTCACTGTGACACATGCACACAATGAGACCAAGTCTGGCACGAGGTAAGGATTAACAGCATCATGTGGTGTCATCATTGCATCATCATCATCATCATCACTGTGAGTTACAGACCCAAGACTACCTTAATGGAGCTTAGGTCGCACATGGGCCATATGTTTTAAGTCTCCAATGTATATCACCATATGAAATGAAGAGTCATCCAAAAAGAGTAGGGGAAAGCCAGTGGCTTCACTCCCGGGTGCAGTCCCTGACACTGTTTCACTGCCTCTCCCAGCCTCAGAGATCACTAGAAGCGTCTGATACAGCTGCATGTGCCAGGCCTGGGGGCAGACTGCTCTGAAACTTTGTGCCTATGCTTGTTTGTGAGGAAAAGCTTGTTAACAAAGCCTTTACTTTGGAAACAGAGATGCCATGGGTTATGCAGAACTGGCAGACAACTGGTCACAAATATCCAGGGACTCTGGAATCACCCGATTTCTGTAAGACTAAGAGCCAAAGCTGTTTCAGTCAGAAGTAGGCTGCCAGGCTGATCTAAAAACTGCTAATGGCTTAAGTCTGTAGCAAATCAAACAGTAATCCCGGAGCAGGCAACGCTTAAATAAGAGGCTTTCTATCAATCTAGTTTAACAACTGTATCAGTCAGTGGAGGGCAAGAGATCCTCTGGTGGCCGTCAACCTTCAAAGCTCAGCAATTCACAAAAGCAAAGGTGGATGCGTCCCTCCCATGGCTGGGACTTATTCATCATTGCCAGGTGTGGCTCTGCACTGACATCTTTTTTTTGAGACAGGGTCTTGTTTTGTAGTTCAGGCTGGTCCTGAACTCAGCCTTGAACTCAGCAGTCCTCCTGCCTCTGCCTCCTGAGTGCAGCATTGTTGTATGTGGTCGTCAGGGATTGAACCCAGGCCCTTGCTCTTGCAAAGCAGGCACCAGAACCACTGAGCTATATCCCTGGCCCTGCACCAACCCTTTTCATTCTGGTTCCAGACTGACCAGACAGCTCTCAGCTAAGACAGTGCTAGTTTTGTAGCCAAAGAAAAGGCAATATGGCCAACCACACAAAGACATTGAATTTTGCCCAGATATGGCACCCATCACTTTGTCATTTTCATGGGAAAGGCAAGCCACATGGCTAAGCCAGCATGGGAGAAGAAAGAGTAATCCACCCCGAAAGAGGGGCTCCAAATGTTCTTTTGAAATAGCTTTTATATTTATAATAGATAACAGAGAATATTTATTAAACTTGGACTGCTCACCAAGCACAGTCGTATTATGAAATTCCTACTATGATCCTATCTTATGATGATAACACTGTTATTATCTTCTGTTACACTGATGAGTAGAAAAATAAAGAGAAAATTGAAATAAATTGTGCAAGACCATGTACCTGGGAAATGGTGGCCATGGGATTTGAACACAAGACTTCGAAAGGTACTGCTCTTACTTCTATACTGTAGCAGCTTTAGATGAGTTTTCCAAATAAAACTGGGAAGGTGGATAAAGCTCAGTGACAGAGCGATTGCCTAGTTAGTGTGAGGCCCTTGGTTCAAACTCCAGCACAACAACAACAAAAAAATAAAATTTAAAAACTTGAAAACTGAAAACCTGTGACCTACATGATTTGGACCTGCATGTGAGTCTCTTTTTCTAAGGGTTATCATAGATTTACCTGACTTACCTATGATGTTTTCTGGCACAGAAATATGATAAGCAACATAAATAATAGTCAGTTCATATTATGCTATGGAGGATATTCAGTATGTAGCTTTCTCAAAGGACTTACAAAATGCTATGGGAGGCAGGAGCAAGATAAGCCAGTGGACATAGGAGGTAGTATTAGCAGAGATCACTGGTCAGAGATACCCGGCATGAAGACTTCTATGGAACAGACATTCGACAAATAATACTTGTTATTGTTATTGGCGTTGTTGTAGAGGATAGTATGGAACTTTGGCAGGAACAGCGGTGGATGAGCAGTCTCTGTGGAGGCACCAGCAGAGTCAAAGCACAGGGGCAGTGAAGCAGTGAAACGCTGGGCTTAGGAACTTAGGCTCTGTACACTTGAAGGGTTCGTCCCAGGATAAATTAAACATGGAAAATGGTTTGGGAACACACTGTCCATGCTGGAGAGGGGCGGACACAAAGTGTGAAAATAGAAGAGCGTAGGACTTTGAGAGAGAGAGAAGGCCCAGGACACATTCCTGAGGTAGAACTCTGTATACAACACAGGCCAGCAGAGTCCTCCTGCCCTCCCTTCTCACAGTACAGGGATGTGTAGGCCAGACTCACAGACACTGCAACCTTGCCAGAAGGTCCCACACTTTTGGAGCTGCTGAGATAGAGTTATGAGTCTTTGCTCAGACAGAGGGTTAAGAAAGCTAAACTGGCATTTAGGAATATGTTTACCACCAGAGGGTAGAGGGTTCTTTTGCTCAATTCAGATAAAAGTCGCAAACAGCAAAGTGTTGCTCTTTTAGTGTAAACAGCTATCGGCTTTGCCATTCCCCTGACAGCATTCAGGAGTGCTTCTAATGACAGAGCTGGTGGCGTTCATTGTGTTCCATTGTTCTCTGGCTAGTAGCCACCGTCAGTATTTCCAGCCTCACTTCCTGGGCCACTTCCAGTGTCAGCAACCTGTAACTGTTACCATCTTAATGTCCTAGCTCAGCCAGCTCTACATAAGATAGAAATCATATACAGCCAATAATATGCCAACCAAAAGAGGCTTCCTTGGGACATATGCTGCATTAAGGAAAACAGAGCCTGGGCTGACCCACTAAGACTACAGGAAGCTGCTTCTACAGGAAAAGAAAGACAGGCTCATGCATGTGAACCATCAGACTTGCTGCTTCATGGGAGGGGACTGAGTGCAGAGGAGAGGAGTCATCTGGGGCAGAACTACTGCAGAAGCAAATGTCTTCTAGAACAGCTGTGGTGTCTTCTGTAACTGGCCAGCCATGAGGCATTTGGGACAAGACCTTCAAGGGAGTGTTGTGCCCACTTCACCTGTCTCAGCTTGAACAGGCCACTTAGTCATGCAGGCTATGACACATCATGAGAGGAGACAGGGGTTGTCCCTGGCTAATGTACAACCTTAGTTCTTGAACATGAGCTCACAGAGGGACTTGGAATGAACCAAAACAAAAACAAAACAAGAAGAAGGATGAGGAAGGTGAAAGCATAGACTTTTCTCCAGGGATTGATCCAGACTTGAAGACTCCACATTGCTAATTGCATAGGTGCAAACTCAGTCATCTGCTCCCAGGCCATGCAGGGTAGTAGTTAACTTCAGCTTCTTTCCAGAGAGATCACTGGCAGAAAGTGGAAGTGTTCCCTTTATCCATCACCTACTAAATCTGCCCAGTTTGCTCAAATGTTTACTGAGCATCGGCCTTGGCTGTTTACTTATTGTGGTATTAGGGGACTCACAGAGTGACATTTGCTCTGCTTTCAAGGGGTTCATGGAGAAGGAAGGAATGGCCAGAGGAAGCTGACATGGGACATACATTCTCTTTGTGCATATCAGTGTGGGAAAGAGCAAGTCCCATTCTGAGGGAGACTTGATATTGCAAAAGACACTGACGGCTCAGAGGAGTTCACCAAACAGCAAAAGTGAACGCTATACTCAAGAATCACTGATTCTCAAAGATAGAGATGAACTCAGAGTGACTGAAGTAAAAGAGGAGTATGTTGGAAGAAATAAATAGATCTGTTTATGGGAGGGCTTGGAGAGTTAAAAAATAAAGTTATTGTCTGGTTTGTTTTTAGCCCTATGGTCTTTTATCTCATTCTTTCCAGAGCCTGTCATAGATTCTTGTGTGCATTTCCAGGTTTTTATCCATCACTACTACTGGAATTCTTTAGCTAGAGGGGCTCTTAGAGATCATTTGGTCCAATCACTTTGCATTAGACGGATACATGAGATCTAAGACATTAGTTAACAGAATGAAAGTCATAAAACCAATGAGTAACAATCAAGAAAGTGAGCTTATTTTCATAAACAGCTTTAGGTCATTTACAGTTAGGTCTGGAGGTGAGATGTGTGTATCAGCTGAAAATACTGTTTGGTTAAACAGTATTTTAGGTACAAGTGAAAATAAACCCGACTGCCTTGCTGTCATGGCAGCAAAGATGACCAAAAGAATGTCCCTAAGTGCCAAGAGGCCATCATTACCAGGTGTGCACTGCCTCCCTAGGTGACTTCGAGGGACAAGACAGTCCAATGGGCTTTGCCACCTCCATAATGGAAACAGGCTGTGACCCCTTGGAGAGGTTACAGCATTTGCATGATGCTGTCTTCTGGGGAGACTGTGGACCTGGAGAACTGAAGCTGTCTTATCTCACCTGACCGCAGCTCCAGACATTTGCCCACTTTTTCTAACTAGATGCTCTGGAGCATTTTCCAACCCAGGTCCCTCCTCTGAATGACAGGCCACAGGAAGTGATTTCAGCTGACTCTGATCTCATTTCTCTCCTGTGAGCTTCACTTTGGATCATAGGGCAGAAGTCAAGTCACTACTCACAATGGCTGTTGTAGAGCAGGGAGGCTTCATTGTCCTGTGGACTCTGCGGGAGGAAGGACCCACCAGATTGTTCCTGTACTTCTCAATCTTCCGGTCCCAGAGCAGCTTTGCTCCGTGTTGCAGGAGCTCAGAACTTACTCTACTGTCCTTTGTGCTGGCTTTGATGCCTCCTCCACCAGTTCGTGCATTGGAAGCTTAGTTCCCACATGTATATGCTAATAAAACTTGGAGGTGGGCGCTTTGAGAGGCGAGTAGGATTAGATGAGGTCCTGAAATGGTCCCCAGGATGGTGTAGTTGGCTTTAAAAGAACAAGGAGAGAGACCCAAGCTAGCACCTTGCTGTGTCATACTGTGCTGTGACACAGCCACCTGCCACGTGCCAGATGCTGGCCCCATGCTCTTAGGCTTCCTGGCTTCAGAACCAGGACTTAAGTCTACCTCCACACTATCAAATGCCATCTGATGCACTCAGATCACAGCATCCAAAAGCCAGCTACGAACTCCCCCACACACCCGCTTCCCGCTCTTCTCTCCAGGATGCACAGTCACTCAATACTGTGAGGCCAGTGAAGTACTGAGATGGATCGGAGTCAAAAGCAGCTCTAATTTAACTAACATTTCCCTTTTCTGGGAAGTGGGAAGACCCCTTTGCTTCACTCAGGGTTCAAGTCTACTCTTTTGAACTAGAATTTCTAATCTCCCAGGGCCTCGTTAAACATTCCACACATCTTTGCCTGCATCCATTCTAGTCGTCGCCTAGATAGTCTTTAAGATGAAAGGAAAACAATAACCTGTGAAGTCTTTCTCCATGGGAAAATGGCTTCGGAGTGAGAAGGAATTCAGGTTTTTACGTGAAGCTTTGGCTTCATGGTCTAGCTGCTGTCTGGCTGGTTTTGTACTCCAGGTAGCACTGAGGGTGTAGCTCTGTAATTTTAGAAAGTGTTGCCTATAGAGAATGCCAAAATCTTGAGAGGAGTGAAAGAAATCTGGCTCTAAAAATGCCTTCCCTTTCAAACAAGGAAGTCGCACAGTTTGTAGAAGGAGCAGCTCTGGGGATGGCGGTGGACAGATGTGTTTCCAAAAATACACTGCAAGATAACGTTGCCCTGGGACTGTTGTCTCAGAAAGAGCTAACAAGTTCAAGCATCTTTTGACCTTAAAAAGGCTGTAGCTATATAGATAGATTTATGACCTCCTCAGACTATGGAATCATTGTTACAGAAGGTCAAAATATCTCCATATATTTGAAGAAAAAAGAGAGGAGTGACAATTCATTTTCCCTCAGGAGCTTTTCATATGAAACTTAACCAAATGTGTGACACCTTGGACCTTGATTCAAGGAGACCAACGGTAAGCAGATGTTTCTGAGCCTGTGTGGAAAATTTAAACATGGGCTTCGTATTAGACGATGATTGAATAATCTTAACTTTGCAGTATGATAATGGTGCTTTGATTGTGTAATTAAATGCCAGTTTTGAAGGCTGCCTCTTGCAGTAGTTAAAACACATGATCTGCAATCTTACTTCAGGAAATAAATACATCAAACGATGGAAAAGTGCCACATGTCAGTTACTAGTATAGGTGATTATTTCCACATTTATTTATCTTGATTTATAAGGGTTTAACAATATTTCACACTAAAATGTTCTAATGTAAACACAAATAAGAGACTGTGATGTTACGACTAGGTAATTACAAAAGAAATGCATCTGCAAATAAAAATCATACTCAATGAGCCTGAAGTAGGTCGTTTGTAAGCCTAGTGAAGTAGGTCATTTGTAAACCTAGTGCAAAGCAAATTAAGTTTTTAAGTGAATGTTGTCAATAATTCATGACTGGACACAAGTTGATATTTAGCACAGGACCATGACTATGATAAAGAAAGAGGTTAAAATAATATGGTTTATATATGTGGATCCTAAAAGCATTTTTAGGTCAGAAGAAAGGAAAAGTCAGTGTTTCTTTTTTAGTATTTCTTCAATAATTTATAACTAAAAAGGCTCTTATCTATGTAAATGAACTGTAATCCTAGTAGCTTTACTTTTGATTTTGTTTGATATTTAAAAATAAGTGAAGTGTGCCAGGGATGTAGCTCAGAGGCACAGAGCCTACTCAGCCCACATGAGACCCTGAGTTCAAGTCTCAGTACCTTCCAAAAAAAAAAAAGAGGGCCGAGGATTTAGCTCAGTGGTTCCAGCACCTGTCTTGCAAGCATAAGGGCCTGGGTTCGATCCCCGGTAACCACATAACAATACTGGGTGTGGAGACTCACACCCAGCAGCAATCAGTACCACATACCAGAGTGCTGGGCGTGGTGGCTCACACCTGTAATCCCAGCACTCAGGAGGCAGAGGCAGGAAGGTTGCTGTGATGTGAATTTGAGGCTGAGCTCAGGGCCAGCCTGAACTACAAAGTGAGACCCTGTCTCAAAAAAAAAAAAAGAGCTGAGGAAATCAGTATGGAGATTCTTCATGACACGAAAACTAGAAACTCCATTTAAGCCAGCTATTTCCCTTCTAGGTGTCCTCTCAAAAAGGTTAAAGACATCCTCTTACATTGACACATGCATAACACTATTTATAGCAGCACAATTTATAATAGCTAAATCTTGCAGGCAGCCTATATGTCCATCAACAGATAAATGGATAAAGAAAATGTGATTTTTCAGCAATATGGGAAAGAATCTTTACCAGCCACTTCTCAGACAAAGGTCTACTATCCAGAACATATAAAGAGCTTAAGGGCTGGGGATTTAGCTCAGCGGTTCAGGCGCCTGTCTTGCAAGTGTAAGGACCCGGGTTCGATCCCCGGTAACCACACACCATACTGGGCGTGGAGACTCACCCCAGCAGCAACCAGTACCGCATACCAGAGTGCTGGGCATGGTGGCTCACGCCTGTAATCCCAGCACTAGGGAGGCAGAGGCAGGAGGATTGCTGTGATGTGAATTTGAGGTTGAGCTGAACTACAAAGCGAAACCTTGTCTCAAAAAACCTAAAAAAACAAAAAAAAGGAGCTTAAAAAAAATCAGCCCATCCAAATTTAAAGACCAAATTCAAAAAAGAGTATCTGAAATGAACAGATACTTTTCAGAGGAAGAAGTAAGAGCAATTAAGAAGTACATGAAGAAATGCTCAACATCATTGATCATTTGAGAGATGCAGATGAAAACAACCCTGAGATTTCATCTCACTCCACAAAGAATGGCTGCTCAGAATTAGCCAGCAACAAATGTTGGCGAGACTGCAGAGAAAAACGAATGCTTCTCCACTGTTGGTGGAAATGTAGACTTGTACAACCTCTGTGGAAATCACTGTGGAGATTTCTCAAAAAGCTAGAATTGGAGGTCCCATTTGACCTGGCCATCGCTCTGCTAGGTATATACACAGCAGAATTAAAAGAGTCATTTCACAGTGACATATGTACACTCATGTTTATAGCAGCTCAGTTTGTGATTGCTAAATCTTGGAAACAACCCAAATGTCCATCAACTGGAGACTGGATAAAGGAGATGTGGTTCTTTTATGGAAGGGAGTATTACTCTGCCACAAAAAATGATAAGACTGAGTCATCCATACTCAAATGGTTGTACCTTGAGGATATCCTCATAAGCGAAATAAATAGGTCACAGATGTGTAAATATTGTATCTTTTCTCTGGTATGAGAAAATGAAGTTGTAAATGAGTTCTAGTATATATAGTTGTTATTGTGAAACAGAAAATATTTAAAAGGAAAGAGAGCGTAGGGGTAAATAATGAGGGGGAAAAAGGATGTGATAGTAATAAAGAAAAAAGGAAACAAAGATTATGTACATAGGGGGTGGGGATTGCAGGGCAGGGGGAAGGGGAAAAATGAGTATCAAGTCATGTCATATTCTGGTACAAACTCTCAATGTTGGATGTGATGATAATGTGTATTCATAATGTACCAATAAATATTTACAAAAAAAAAAAAAAAACAGAAAGAAAATGTGGTTTTTGTACCATGAGTACTACTCTGCCATAAAGAAGGATACATTTGAGTCATTTGTAGGAAAATGGATGCACTTGAGACCATAATGTTAAGTGAAATAATCAGACACATAAGGTTAAATATTTTATGGTTTCTCTTAGATGAGAAATCAGAAATATAAATAAAGAACAAAATGAAACATGGATACTGGGAAGAGATGGATAGATTTTTCTCAAGTGAGAAGAATATCAAGAAGGGTGGGGGAAGAGGGGATTCAGATGTAACAGGAATTAAGGTGAGTCAGGGGCCCTCAGTGTCAGGACTGCTAGCCTGTCCTGAGCTCTCTCGGAGGTTTATCATGGTCAGAAGCCCCCATGTTGCCCCCAGTCCTGCCACCTTCCCACCTTTCTCTGCCTCTTGGCAGGGCCAGACCCCAAGCATGGCTTACCTGCCTTTTCCAGATCTTCTCATTTCCTTCCCATGTATTCCTCTCCTTTCATCTTTTCTTGCTTTCATTCATTTGTTTTGGTTTTGGTTTTTGGCGCCGGGGCCCAAAGCCTTCTTACTGACTTTCGTCCTCCGGCCCTTTTAAAAGTCTCAAGACAGGGCCGGGGATTTAGCTCAGTGGTTCCAGCTCCTGTCTTGCAAGCGCAAGTGCCCAGGTTTGATCTCCGGTAACCACATACTATACTGGGTATGGAGACTCACCCCAGCAGCAACCAGTACCCAGCACTTGGGAGGCAGAGGCAGGAGGATTGCTGTGATGTGAGTTTGAGGTTGAGCTCAGGGCCAGCCTGAACTACAAAGTGAGACCCTGTCTCAAAACAAAAAACAAAAAACAAAAAACAAACCTAAAAAAAAAAAGTCTTAGGACAGGGTTTTGCTAAGCCTCTTAATTGTCCAGGCTATACTTAAACTTTTGATCTTCCTGCTGCAGCCTTCCGGAGTGCCAGGTCAACTATGAGTGCCACCATGCTTAGCTCATAATTTATTCTTGCATGTTTAATGCCATCTTGGTGTCTGCTTCTCAGAAGACCAAGCTTACACAACATATAATTATTATTTTCTTTTTTCTTGGTACCAGGGATTGAACTTAGGACCTTGTGTTTGCAAGGCAAGCATAGTACCACTGAATTAAATCCCCGGCCTATGAAACATATTACTGATCTCTACTGGCATAATATGTAGAAAGCTAGCAACTCTGAACTTTTTATTTTATTTATTTATTTTATGTAAATTGGTTCTAATGTAACACACGAAGTAAAAGTTGAAACTTATATTTTTCCAGATGGCTATCAATTGTCCAATACAATTTACTAAATAATCTTTTACCTACTCTTTAGAAAAGACCAGGTAGTATGTTATCATTTGTAGTTGTTTTGTTTGATTTTCTGTATGTTTCATATGATTCTACAGATCAGCCTTGGCTAAATACTTTGGCCTATTTTTTATCAGTTGTATGTTAATTTTAAAAACAGTCAGGCCTCCAAGACTTTGGCACAAGTTTACTCTCACTCTATCTAGAGCACTGTGGTCAACAGATAAATTGTTTCTTTGGGGGAATATTCTAAAATTCTACGCCGGCTAAAATCTAACCTCGTGTGTTGAAGCTGAAGTTCAGACATCACTGCTGTCCCTATCAATCCATCTGTCTGACTTCTGTCATGAAGGAGCTGGCCAATGTCAGTTTGGTTTGGTTTTCAAGGGTGAAGTCAGCATGTTGGTGGCTGTGCTCATAGTTAAGGTAAGCAATAGCTCCTACCCCTTCTCTGCTTTTCCAAGACACAGTTCTGGTTTTTGTTTTTGATTTTCATCAACCTCTAACACCCACTTAATTTATAACCCAACCACAAACTACCCTCTTTTCTGTACTAATGGCAATGTGGTTGGTAAATCACTTTAATAACAGCCACAAGACTGTGCCTCAAAGACCTCCAGCTTTGGAGTGTGTAGTTGACCAAGGAGCCCAGGCTGTGCTCTGAAATTCACGTCTGGGCTGGGACCCTGCCCTCCACGGCTGCTGTTCCCACCAGTGACAGGGAGCCAGCGTGGGGCAGCAGGCTGCCTGCTCCTCCAAAAGGCTGCCTGTGGCTCCACGATTAGCCTTCTTTGGACTACAGTCATCCAGCAAACTTCCGCCCAATCTTCCTTTGTCTCTCCTTCACTTGAGGTCGTATCTGCACAGTCAACTGATGATTCCCCCAAGTCTTACCTCAGTAAAATCCTAACATTTTTTATCTGACTTGACATCTGATTCTTGGAGGATTTAGAGAAACACAAGCTTCCCATTCGTATAGCCATTCCAAGGATGAGTCTGTGGTTTTCCTACATACTCATCAGGGAGGCAGGTATGCCTTGGATTCTTGGCTCTTCACTCTGCTAGGGACAGTTCTTTTTCCCAGATGAGTGCAGCAGCCTGTCTCTAAACCACAGAGATGTGTCAAGATCATTAAGTCTGTCTGGCTGTAAGCTAGGACTCTGAGACTTCAGCCGTCACAAAGCAGCAATGAATGGGATATTCATCTTGAGAACAATAGGTGTCTGACTAATCACACAAAGAGGTCATTTCAACCTGGGCTTCACAGAGGGTGCACCCACAGCACACAGTTGTCTCTGGAGGCTGGCTCCCGTGTTTTCTGTAGCTGAAGTAGGATTAGCACCTCCTTCTGATGAATGATGAATAGACACACCCTGAAGTCAGCCAAATCTTAGCTCCTCCTGCCTCTGCCCAGGAACTGCAGTGTTTCTGACGCCACAATTGAACTGCAAGCATTCCTCTCTCTCTCTCTGTCAGAATTCTGATATTCTGCAGAAGCCAAATGTCATCTGCATGGGAGAGTCAAGTTTTAGCCTTTTCTGAGAGTTCCAGGATAAGAGTTTCCAGCAGGAGACATTTCTTGAGGAGGTGGCTGACCTGCTGTCTGACTGAGCGTGCTCACGCTGTGGGGTGTGGGATGTGTAAGTGCTCCTGAAATGACTCTGAGGTGACTCCTGCAGGTGAGTCTCTGCCTTGGGTGTCGTGGGGCCAGATCAGCCGTGCTCATTTCACTGCTGATGAAGTGTCTGTGTGAAAGAGATTTCGAAATGCTTAACTCAGCATCTCCGATTAACACTGAGTTGTTGCATCCTGATGTGTCATTTATAGAACTTTAATCATCACTTAAAATTTTTGTCTACTGCTATCACTGAACAAAGAAGCCTATATATGAGCAATGCATGGGTGAAATTCATCTGAAAAAAGAAAGAATTTAGGGAGGGGAAAATTATACAATCTTCCACATCTTTAGGGACAGCAGTAATCCATCTACGCTTCCCTCCAGTTAGGATCCCAGCTTACGTCATATACAACACAATCCTATTTTCTTTTCTTTTTCAAAGCCCTTCATTCTCCAGTGCCAATGAGACATACTTATTTCAAACTAAATTCTCTAGCAGGTTACTCTTTATATGAGGCTCTTTGACCAGTCTGTGCTGTAGGCTCAGTGCTGGGTCTGTTCACTGCAGTGGACTCTGACAGAGACAGAGCCGGCTGTAGATGAAGGACAGTCTTAGTGAAAGAACCAATGAAACTTCATCACCAGCCATTTGGATCAACTTTAAAACATCCTAAAGATGGAATTCTAACAAAGAAATGAAAGATCGCCACCCATCTTCATACCACCTTAAGTGTGCCTCTCTCCAACTGCTGTGAAATCTGTGCCAATCTGTAGTGATATGAGGATGCAAATTTTACATTATTGGATCATAATGGACACAGAGTTGTGTTGTGCTTCTCCTTCAGTGTTATGACATAACTACCACATTAATCATTTCATCACTGTGTATCATTTATTACTACGTAATGTCCCATCATTCGTGTATAATTTACTCAACCACTGCCAATTGCTAAAAGTGTTTTTTAAAAATATCAATTAATTCCATTATAAATGTCTCTATAAAGCTGGGTGTGGCGGAGCACAGTTGTAATCTCAGCACTCTGAAGGCTGAGGCCAGAGAATCGCCATGAATTCAAGGCCAGCCTGGGTTATACAGTGAGTTCAAGGACAACCTGAACTACATAGTGAGACCATGTCTCAAAATCTTTCCCCTCAATCACTATATGTAAATTCTTCAAAAGTTGATGAGTAATTATGCGGATCTATGGGATACAGTGTGGTAATTTGATGCATACATACAATGTGCAGTGATTTTATGTAACTTATATCTTAAATGTCCCCCAAAGTCCGTGTGTCATACTGAGGGCTGACCAGATCCTCAGCTACCTTTTAGGGGGAATAAGCAGGAATAAAAAGAAAGAGACTGACATTTTTCAAGGCATAAAGGGGGAACCAGAAGGAGATCTGTCTCTAGAGGACAGATTCCAGTAAAGCTCCCCCGCTGGCCAGGGAGAAGTGCAGGGGGTGGGGTGCGCATGCATTTCATGGACAGGTAACTATAAAGAATAGGTGGGTAAGGATTCGTTAATGAGCACCCAGATTTTCTCAGGAGTGCTAAGTTACCACCTTCCACATCCTTCTCTGTTCCTGAGGTGAGATATCAGCGACTCCCAGACTGAGATCTGAGCTCATATCCTAGTCTCTGATAGGCAAACCTTGGTCCGCAGCATGTAGTGATACTGGAAGATAGTGGAACTTTGGGAGGTGTGGCCCAAGTGGTAGCAAGTTAGGTCATCAGGTTGCCCTTCAAAGGGATATTGGGAACCCCCAATCCTTTCTACTCCTTCTCTGTTTGTTGACTATGATATGAATAGTCCTCTTCTACCACATGCTCCTGCCATGATGCACCCACTGCCACAGACCCAAAGCAACAGGGCCATTACCCATGGCCTGAGACCTCTGAATCCTCGAGTCAAAATAAGTCTTTGTTCCCTTTAAGGTATCTCAGGTATTTTGTCACTATTGTGGAAAGCTTATATGATCAAATCCGGGTAATGACTCTTTGCCTCTCAAATATTTTGTCATTTCTTTGTGTTGGGAAGCTGCAAACTTATCTCTTCAAGTTCCTTATAAAATATACAATAAATTATTCTGAATTATAGTTCACCATACAGTGCTGTGGAACTAAAATGTATAACTGTTCTCTAACTTTCCTTTATTCTCTGTCCACCTTTTCTTTCTGGCCTCTAGTGACCTCCATTCCACTCTCTCTAATGTAGCTTTTCCAAAACACATTTCCTTCACCACTGATTCTTAGAAACAGTCTCAGTGAATCAAAGAATATAAATACTTAAATGAATTTTGATAGTGAGCTTTCCAAAAATAATACAATATAGAATTATAAGGCAACTAGTAATAAATAGTATGTAGGACAAACATTTTTTAAAAACTCATTGTGTGTTGGTCTACTAACAAAGAAGAGTATTTAAAAAATGCTGATGAACATTTCAAGTGAGCAACACTTACGAGGAACCACAGGACAGACAAAAGCTCAGCAAGGCCTGGTCTGTCTCACCCGAGGAGGTGCTAATGATAAGAACATCGCATTTAAGGCATTAACCAAACTTTTTGGCACTTAATTTTTGAGGTTAAGGTTAAATTGGAATTGAAAGAAGGTTATGATATTAATAGCAAAAGAATTCATATCAGAGGACTCAGAGTAGTATGGCATAGTGTATATAACAAAAATGGATTTGGGGTGCAGACAGATTTGAGTTTACAATCCCAAATTCTTACTCTCAGCTGTGTGGTTGTGAGCAGATAATGTATCTTTTCTCAGTTTTATGGAGAATGATTGTAAGGAGAAGTTGTGGTATCTGCAGCGAGGAAGTGCATGATAACTATTATCATCATCACCATCATCATCATCAACAACAATTCTCTGACATTATTGGTGGCAAAAGATAGCACAACCAAGAGATTGTTACAACTCTGACACCAAGATAACAAAGAATGTGAAAGGCCCACTTGTTCATTCAGTGCTATATCCTCAATGTCTAGTACACAATTTGGCATGTAGTAAACATTCAGTAAATAGTTATTAAGTAATAGTTATTAAGTTATTAATGGAACAGGTTGGGGACACTGCATACTAAAATTTTCTCCTGGGGAGTGAGTATGCACTGTAGCAAAACAAAATCCCTGAATAGATCAGTAGTAAGTACAAAAATCAGTTATGTGTTAGCTTTCCATTAATATGACAAAATACCTGAGACAATTAACTTGAAAACAGGAAAAGCTTATTTTAGCTCACAGTTTTGGAAGTTTCAGTCCATGGTCGGCTGGCCTGTTACTTTTATACTCATAGTGGGAGCATATGGTGAAGGAACCCATTCACCTCATGGCAGCTGGCAAGAACTGAGCAAGAGGAAATGGTAAAGTCCTGATATCTTCCTCAAGAGCACACCCCCAAAGACATAACTATGTTCTATTATACTCCATCTCCTAAATGTCGCACCATCTTCCAGTAGTGCCACAGGCTGGCAAGCCAAGCTTTAGCACATGGGCCTTTCTGGTGTACTTGTGCCAAGCAACACAAAATATAAATGTCAGTCACCCTCCAGCACATCCTTCTTACACTGTGTACAGATATCTCTTCGTTTTATATAACACCAGTGCATACACCTTAGATCTTTCTTGCTGTCTGGAAAAGGCTAGGAAGTGGAAGCCCGGTCCACTTATCCTCAATGGAGAATGTAATTTGAAATTAAATTGGAAGCTTAAGCCTTAGGTCCTTCATTCAGATGGAACTCTATACCAGCTTTTTGTAATTTCTTTACTCTTTCTAAGTCAGTACTTGGCATAATAAATTTAAATTTGTGTTCTCATTCTTTTTTCAGGGGTCAGAGTTTGTTGGGAAGTGATCCCAGAGGCTGGCACACACTAATCCTATGCTTTATGCCAGAACTACAATTCCAACTGCCGTATTCTCTTTCTTAAAGACCCCTCAGAACTGTATATACCAAATCCACGCAACTTTGATCCCATAATCCTTGGAAGTGTTAAACCACACAAACAAAAGTTTCATGAGAACAGGGATTCCCCTCCCACAACTCTCAGAGACTGGTTAATTAATAGGAGCTCAATAAATATGTGTTGTGGAGTATTTGAATACCAAGCACTTGACCACTCACCCTCATTCAGTGGAATTTTATGAATGAGGAGCCAGAGAGAAGTAGTAAGAAAACAGCAGACCCACAGATATTCACCTTCAGATACATGCAATGTGAGTGGTTTTGAGTGGACCCACAATACCCGTAAAGAATATTTAAAAACCTGCAAATGCATGTTGAATAGGTGAAAACTTGTACCTTTATTTCAAAATGAATTTGCTTTTTCTGCTGCTCACTGTCATTTGGAAGGCAGCGGTGGCATCTGCCCTCATTTGCCAGAACATGACAAAGGAGCTTTGACACCTGGTGAGCTGTGAGCTAAGCTCCACACACTGCAGTGAAATCATCCGAACAGCACATACTCTGAGGTTAGGGCCTAGGTGGTTCCTTATCCGGTGATGACTGACATTCTTTGTTTTCACAATAGGGAAGGTAAAAGCTTCTAAGAAAGCCAATCAGGAGGCAGCTGTAGGAGTAGGATGGTGGTATATGTGCGTGTGCGTGTGCGTGTGTGTGTGTGTGTGTGTGTGTGTGTGTGTGCGTGTGCATGTGCCTGTGTATGCATGCACTTTCAGGCTCTTCATTATAGCTGCCTCTGTAAATGGAAAAGCAGCCAAATCCTCTGGGAATAGTAATTCTCTGCAGCAGTCAGAGGCTGAAATACTAGCGCGGAGAGCATGAAGACAGTGCCAGGCAGGAGGGTCTCTGTCTCTCTGTCCCCAGGTTCTTCAGATTCCTGAGAAGGTCACCTTGCTCATCACCACGCTGGAGAACAGGTGACTGGAACTAACCCTCCTGCTCTATCGTCTGGGTCTTAGACACTCCCCCAGCCTCACCATGGCGAGCTGAGGCCAGCCTGGCTTTCTAGCTGGGGACAAGACGTCAGTGCCGTGCAGTGCGCCCTGGAACACTGGGCTATTTATCACACAGAGACCCATCTGTTCAGAGCAGAGGAATGCTCTTTGCCTGGGGAGGAAAGGAAGAATGGGGAGCAATATTTCCTAGCTTTTTCATTAGAGAGTTTGAAAAATAGCCTTTCAAAAGAAAGACACCTTTATATTCCAATTGAGTTATGGACTTAAAAGGATGAGTGGGCAGAGGTTTATCATCTGTATTAGTCAAGACTAAGATGCAGTCAGTCTCCAGACTTTTTCTTGAAGAATCTGTGCTGTTAATGAATTAATTGGCAAATTTTTGCTACAAAAAGAGGTTTCATTTTTTCATGGTGAGCAGAATTCAAAGGACAAAAGGATAGAACATAATGATGGCTTTAGATAAAAGGAGAGAATATTTGAAGAAAAATTTTTCATGGTCATTGCAATCTGCTGCAAGGAATACCTTTGAAGATGATTTTCCAAAACCAACTAAATCCACCCTTTCTCCCCAGTTGTCTGAAAATTCATGATGATACACACTAGCATGTTCCTTGTTAGATTTTTACCATCATCATCATCATTTTGTTGAGCCACATAGTCTCTTTAAATGTGGGAATTCATATCATGCAGTTCTGGAAACATTCTTTCATTATTTCATAGTTTCCTCTTTTCTCTTTAGATGATACTTATTAGCTGAATTTTTTTTTTTTTTTTTTTTGAGACAGGGTCTCGCTTTTGTGGTTCAGGCTGGCCCTGAGCTCAGCCTCAAACTCACATCACAATCCTCCTGCCTCTGCCTCCCGAGTGCTGGGATTATAAGCGTGAGCCACCACGCCCGGCACTGTGGTATGTGGTACTGGTTGCTGCTGGGTGTGGGTCTCCACACCCAGTATTGTTATGTGGTTACCGGGGAATCAAACCCGGGCCCTTGCGCTTGGAAGACAGGCGCTGGAACCACTGAGCTAACTCCCCGGCCCTTAGCTGAATTTTTATTGAAAAATTATTCCTTCCTTTCTTCTTTCTGTGTGTGGTAGTGGGGATTGAACACAGGGCCTCTTGTACACTTGGTAAAGCTCTACCACGGAGCTTCATTCCCAACTTTTTAAAAATTTATATTTTAAAACAGGATCTCACTAAGTTGCTCAGGTTGAACTTGAACTTGGGTTCTTCCTGTCTCAGCTTCCTAAGTAGCACATTATAGGTGTGTGCCACCACACCAAGCTCTTACTTGAATTTTAAAATTTTAGCCTATGTAATTTTTTTTTTTTTGTATTTCATGGAACATTTTTTTGAATTTTGTTCCTCTCTCTTGGCATTCTATTCTTATTTTCTCTTATGACTCCAAGGTGATTAATTCTAGTTTTGTTTTTACAAGTTTTCTTGTGTTCCTTCCATTGTCCTGTTTCCTCTGGGTCATTGGATTGGTTGTTTTGGATTCCAATGTGCTCAAATCATCAGCCATTACCTATGGGTAGATGCAGATCCTTCCTGTGTCCTTCTTGAAGCCCTGCCCTTCCCACCTCCCCTCTAGGCTGCTCCCTCGTTGGGGACATAATCTTTTTTTTTTTTTTTTTTTGGTTTTTGGAGACAGGGTCTCGCTTTGTGGTTTAGGCTGGCCCTGAGCTCAGCCTCAAACTCACATCACAATCCTCCTGCCTCTGCCTCCCGAGTGCTGGGATTACAGGCGTGAGCCACCACGCCCGGCACTGTGCTATGTGGTACTGGTTGCTCACACCCAGTATTGTTATGTGGTTACCGGGGAATCGAACCCTGGTCCTTGCGCTTGCGAGACAGGCGCTGGAACCACTGAGCTAACTCCCTGGCCCCTGGGGACATAATCTTGCAGCCACTCAACGTATTGTGTGAAGCACTCACTGAAAATCACTTGAACTTTTCTTGCTCAATCCTCTACAAATTAGGAACTTGGGTGAAGGGAAAGCCGGAATGCAGCAGCAGTGGGTGGTTTGGAAGTTGTACAAACTGCACCCACTTCCTGACCTACTCAAGGTCAACTTTGTCTCTCAACTCTGGCATATTTTTCTCTGAATGTGCTTCTGCCACAGAGACTGAGCCAAGGATGACATTGCTATCACAGTGCTACTGCTGTTACCACGGGCAATGGGGGTGTGGATGGGGTTCTAGGTTCTTGTGCACAGAAAAGAAAGAATCAGATGCAGCACTTGATGGTGAAGAAACAGAAGCAAAGTTTAGTCAGGTGGTAGAGCCCTTCGAGCAAGCAGAAGAAAATGGTGCATATCTGAGCTCTGAAGGCTTTGGGTTGAAGAGTTTAGAATGTTGTACAGGGTCTAGGATTCTTCTCATGGGGTCTTTCAGAGCATGATTGACAGAGTGACTGACAAGGTGCTGAGTCATGTCAGCTATTCTCCACTGTGCAGGTCCTCCCCCATAATCCAGTCTGTCATAGCTGATCTATGAGAAGCTGTCCATATGTGTAAAGCTTCAGTGATCTCCAATTAAAGAATGGTTACTCCTATAGGTCATGACATACATCCTGGTTTGGGATTTGGGAATTTTCTAGGATAAGCTCAGGGTTCTTTTCTTATCTCTGCCTATGGATAGTGGGCCTTAGGACAAAGTTCAGCGGGTTAGTAGGGTTCTGGTGAGTAGAACAGAATGGTTTTGTAGCCCAAGTATACTGTATATGTTACTGCTACCAGAAGCAAATTCCAAGTTTCCCTGAAAATAAAAGCTGGCTGGAAAGTAATCAGCCACGATGCCTAGAGATCCAAAATGTCCTCCCCAGGCAGCCTGTCCTTGCCTTATCCGCCATCGCTATTCTCTTGCTTTAGTGGCTACTCAGCAAGGTAGGTGAAGCAAGGACAGGCTATTTGGGGCTGACATTTTGGATCTTCTTTGATTTGCTTTGAAAAGAAAAGAAATGTATAGTGGACCAAGAATGAGTCTTAGAACTTTTATGGGTACATTTCCTTCATTTTAGAATAAGACAGCCAGTACTTGGTGAGTGTTTTACCTCCAGACACATAGCTCTCCATGGACACGTGACCAGTCTACAGATCATCAGATTTCCATTTCCAGGGAGAGCTAGAGGCCCTTAAGATGACTGGTCATGCTCACAGATGTCTTGTGACCTTGGTGTAAAGAGGTGGGAGTTTGGTGTGACAAAAAGACACTTGAATTTGTAGAGGGTGAGTAGCAGGTCTGGTTTTTGTTTGATCCTTGTATATTGGTTGCTTGCACACAACTGACAGTCCAGGGCTACTTCCCTCCTGGGACCCTTTGGATAATTAGGGTTAAACGGTTTAGACTGGATTTGCCCAAGTCCTGGATGGAAGCATTTCTCACTTCCTTGTGTACTTTTCATCAGGCGTGTTTCTCCTTGTCTTTTCTTGCCACTAGCATGCTGAGATCTACACAACTGATATTAAAATTAGGGCTTGGAGCAGGATGATAAATGGGTTTCAACTTGCTTATCACTCCTGCTTTTTTTTTTTTCAGTGACTTAGAGTGTAGTTTTGAAAAGGACCCATAAGATATATCCAAGCTTAGAACAAAAGAGGAAGTAATACAATTAATCAGTAATGAATTCTGACATTGCCACTGTTGTAAGTGGATTCCTCAGAAAAATACTACAGAACTCAGAATTGCTTGCAGGAGGTATGTTAATAAGGAAGTATATTGAGAACAGCACATTTGTGAGGAAATGTAGTAACAAGGCCTTAGCCAAACTCATGGGCTCCCCAGAGCTGTGTTATCCCAGAGGCAGAACAAACACAGGGTTTAGCGCTACCCCTCCCCCATTGCCCTGCAACACTGACCCTGGAGGCTGCACCCGTGAGCAGCACAGCTCTCTGACCATACCCATCACTGAAGAAAAATGTGATCATGAGCACTCAGTGGCCCATGATCCCGGCAGCTGGGGATTGAATGTCTGAGTACCTAAGGGAGATGTTGGTAGCAAACCACTGCATCCACTACAGCTGTGGACCTGGGTGGGGCCATGAATGTGCTACAGATTTGCCATTTCTGGGATATGGGAGAAAGTCACCAAGTCATTTAGAAGCTTTGAGGTGGAGGAGCAAGATCAAGGCCATGCAACATACCAAGCCCAACCTGGCTCACCAACAGACAATGCCACAGTCATGATCAAGTCCTTGTTGTCAACAGTGTCTCCATGTCTGCCCTTCTCTTCTGGGCACACACACCTGTTTTATTGTCATAGCTGCTTCATTAGCAACTGTTGGGGCCAGTGGACTGAAGGGGGTCCTGGTCAGGTGAGGTCCCCAAAGAAAATAACATGTGTAGAGCAGGAACCAAACTTTAATTTCCAGCAGAGAGCTTACAGTAGCTCTTTATCAGCTAAGACACAGTAAGAGAAAACATGTTGGGTGACCTTGCATAGCTATGTGGTATGTTGGGGTCATCTGTGCTGATTCGTGATTACTATAACAGTCTGTTGTGCACCTGCGCTAAATGACAGAGTTGTGTCCTCAGGTTCCCTCAGACACCTGGGCTATGACACATCTGACAGCAGACTC